>RXID01014244.1:0-166194 GCA_005019695.1 Trichopus zeylanicus subsp. travancoricus
ATTGTTGATTATATAGAGGAAGAAGTAGAGTTGCAATACGAAGATGACATTTCGACTTATTTTCAAGACTCCTCAAGCTCAGCGAGAAGACCACCCCATCCATTGAATAATCGACCTTTTATTGGGATGGAGTTTATGTACGATTTACTAGGTAATGAAACTCATTTTTTCCGAACCTTTAGACTTCTGCCACAAGTGTTTCTACTGCTCACTAGAATACTTATTGAGCGGGGAAGTATCGTGCCTACAGCCCATGTATCAGCCAAATTACAAGTAGAGATTTTTCTTTACTCCATTGCTCGTGGAGCATCTAACAGAGATTTGCAGCTGGCATTTCAACACTCTGCGGAGACTATAAGCAGGTACTTCCATAAAGTCTTGGAAGGTATTATGTCTCTAAAAAATGATTATATACAATTGCCGCATCATGATTCTCCAGTCCATCCCGCAATTCTTAATCGAGGAGAAGCATATTCATTTTTCAAGGTGAGATAAGTTTCTACAATCTTCTTTTGTTAATGCCAACACATATTCTAATATATTATGTGTTTCTTTGTAGGATGCACTCGGGGCTATAGATGGCACACATATACTGGCGATTGTGAGTCAAGAAATGCAACTTCCATTTCGAGACCGACATGGGTTGTTTACGCAAAATGTTATGGCGGTTGTCTCTTTTGATATGAAATTTATGTATATTTGTAGCGGTTGGGAGGGATCTGCGGCAGACGCACGCATCTTACGAGATTCTTTAAACCGAGGCGATTTCTTCATCCCCGAAGGTGAAAGTCATAATTTTTTTTTCTTTAAAGACTAATGATAATGGTCGTAATGATAATCATAGTTTATTTTAGGTAAATACTATCTGGTGGATGCCGGGTATGCCAATATTAACAAATTTCTCGCACCATTTCGAAATGAGTGGTACCACATTGGACAATTTGGTCAAGGTCAAGTCCGATATCGAAATCTGAGGGACAAATTTAATCACATGCACACCAATTTGAGAAATTGTGTGGAGAGGACATTTGGCGTACTTAAGTAGCGGTTTCAAATATTACGCAAAATACAACAATATCCGTATGAAACACAATGTGCTATAGTGGTGGCTTGTGCTGTGTTACATAATTTTATACGTAGGAATTACAGTGAGGATCAGGTGTTTCATGACTACAGGCCTAACAAAGGGGTTCATGATAGTACTAGAGAATTTCTGGGAGTACACGATGAAACATCTGAACCCAACATCCGTATATCGCAACGTGAAGTGCGATATGGGGAAATACTTCCAAACGAAATAACTGTAGCTCTGTGGGAAGCGTAAGTGATAGTTTACTTTTAATTTTCTAACATCATGTTAATAATTTTTCCACCTTTTATTTACTTGCAGAGAATAATATTGTATTTTTGCACCGCGAAACAGTCGCACGTGTAGCTGAAGAAGTACTTGCTGATGCTTTATTTTGAACTCAAGATTTTAGAGACAGTACTCGCTGTTTCCGGTGTCTTTTAAAATTATTATATGTATTTGACAATAATGTATATTGTGTTTTTCAGACAATACTCGTTGTTTCCTGTTAATTAGCGTCGTTAATTATTATTGTAGTGTTTGGAGTCTCCTTTTCTCTAATGTATAAACTGCTGTGCTGTGAAATGCAAGAGACACTATCACTTACAAGAAATTTTTTGTCATGAAATCTTTCAAGCAGAAGCTTAGCGTACTGAATGACACATACAAAAAATGGTTTAAACAATAATTTGTGATGTGATCAACCACCGAAAATAAAAAATTATTATTTGAGGATATTTAAGAGGGGGGTTACCATGAGGTACATGCGAGAAATGGGCAAGTCCCCCACCATGGAGGGAGCTAATACCCATCAGTTAGCGAGCCCTCGACTCTCCTCGAACTAATCCCCATCATCAGCTACACCAACCAGTTAAACGAGAATCCCGAGTCCACCGACCTGTGTCAGCGAGCCCTCGTCTCTCCTTCCAAAGCAAACAGGAAAAAGAAATGCCGCCCAAAAGAACCCTAAAAAAAACTTATCCCAATCAATTGCGCTGCCGCCTCTTTAGTCCGACACTGGAATCCCTTCGCCCCATGTTCATGATTTGAGCCTTCCTTTTCCCTCTGTCTCCTCTCGTCCCAGTCGTTAGTTATCCTTATTTTGACCGATACTTAAATATTATTTAGAAAAAAAATAATCGACAATTAAATAATTAAATAATCATTTAATTTCTTTCTAATCCTATTAATCATTAAACATTCCCGCAATTAAATTTTGTTAGGAGATTTTTTGTTATATATTTTTGAGAAGGTCGTCTAAATAAATAAATAAGTAGGAAACATATTTTTTGCCTTCGTCTTTGGATTGCGCCCCGATTAGGGTGCGGAGAGCCGGTCCTTAGCCAATTTGGACGGGGACGAGCCCACAGGAGGCGTGCATCGCGTCTGGTCATGCTGGGACAAAGAAATTCGACCGACCTTGGACCTGGGGATAATGTTCTAATCGCCAGAAATATATTCATATTCGGAGCTGGTTTGACGCGACCCTGAGATCCCAAACCGTGCAACTTGTTTCATACGTGTCCCCAAATCATTGGACGAGACCGGTCAATCACGGTCGAGATGCCTAAACAAGTTAAGACAGAATTAATTTTGGATTAACAAGAAACCCAAGTCATTTCCGATCATCGAGCTTACGTAGGGAAACTGCAAGCTTCATATATTGATCGTGCTTTATGAGAAAAAGATTTTTTTTTTTTTAAGTTGAAATTATTCTCTCGTCAGGCTCTGTCAAGATCTTCTCGAAAGAGAGATATGCTCCGGTAGGCGCTGGGTATTCCAAACAGATTAGAGACAGCGGCATATTGCAATACCAGGTTTTGACAAGCCCACTGCAAAGGTCAGGAATCTAAATTAAAAAAAATGAAATCTACTCCTTTCCCAATTTTTATTGGAATTGCGAAATTCATATATGCTTGACACAACGAAATCCTAACTTTGGAGATATCACAAAATATGAAAATTTTCTCCTAGCCGTGCAATAGACGTCGTCTCCGCCATCACTGCCCCATCCACTTCCAGCACACACACATACTTCACCGCAGTCGACGCAGATGTCCTGCACTTGACCCACCACCTCCTGCTCTCTATCATCCTCGCAATCACAGCCATCCTTCTCCTCCGAGATCTCCTCGAATCTCGCCAACTGTTCATCTTCTCCATGCCATGCATGAGACACCGTCTCTGTTACCACCGCACAGCCGCCGTCTCTGCCATCACTGCCCGCGTGAGCTCCGCCGACCAGCTCCGCCACGAGCTCCGCGGGCGAGCTCGGCCGGCCAGCTTCGCGCGCGAGCTCGCCCAGCGAGGAAGATGAACAGTACTGTATCAACAGTACTCAAACAGAGGGTATTTTGGTCCACAAAAAATTTTAACCATCTGTTAGCCAGATCAATAACTAAACAGAATTTATTTGACCGTATTAGCATTTTACACTTTACCCCTTCCTTTAATCTTGACCTTGACCATGACCCCATTCCAAACGCCACCATATAGTTTTCGCAACGAAAATTCAGATTACCTAAGAAAAAATATACATCAATCAATGTCAATTTACGTTATATTTATAATAAAAAATAAGTTTTTAACAGGTAATTGCTTCCCAATTTATAAAAAATACCTATATTATTATTATTAGTAGAAAAATACGCATCTTATATCATAAGTTTAAAAAAATCACTTTGATTAATATATTAAAAATTATTCTATTTTAATTCAATTTTATCAATTAATATTAATATAAAAAAAATTATTTTATTTTAGTTTTTATGAACAATCAATTATCCAATTTTATGAAATTGAAAATTGAAATTTTAACTTTTATCAAACTAATTGTCCGATAATTATGAATCAATTGTTTGAAATAAAACCGAAAAAAATAATTTAATCTTTTATATTAATTTAATTGATAAATTTTAAAAATAATTTTCAATATTTTAATCGATCTGTTTTTTATAAATTTATAATATAAAATAAGTGATTTTTCAAAATTTACAATAAAATAGGTGATTATTTACTAAAAATTCTAAAAAATTTTAGAAGTTTTTGCCTAATATCTTTGAAAAATATAAGGAATTTTTTCTACAACTCCAAAAATTTACTCTATTTATGAGCAATTTCCGAAATTTTAGTATTTACTTATAATTTCTTTTTTTGAAATTTATTAGTTATAATCTCTTGATTATAATTAAATTAAAATTTTTGAAAAAAATTTTCTTTTACTCTTTATAATTTTTTATTTATACCCTTAAAATTTTTATATTTATTTTTTTATAAAATTTTTTTATTAAATCCTCATTCCCTTTTTTTTTCTTTCTCGGTCCAACTTCCTCCGGCACCCTCCGGCTACGTCCAACCCCGCCTGCCCTACACCCTTCCCCTCGCCCCCCCAACCTGCCTCGCCCTCCTCCTGCTTCACCCTCCTCCATCCCCATCCAGCCCCATGGCAGATCTATGTAGTGTACTGCCTGAGCTTTATCTTACATATGTTCGACTAATTTTATGTCTTTGCAAGATTCTTTCCTTGTAAGCTTGCAGCATTGGTACTCTATCAAAATACGAATGGGACACCTGTTGAGTTTTAGGTGTCTCGAATTCGATTTAGAGTTTGAGTTAAAGTAGGAATCCAAAGTTGGATTTAAATTTATGATTAATTTATAATATTAGGAGTTGTAATTTGAGTAAAACTTAGAGTCAATAAGAGTCTATAAATATACTATAATACATAGGGCTTAGGTTGTTGGGATTCGCAGCGGAAGTTTCACGGATCGCCTTTGCGTCAAACAACACAAGAAACGAGAAGTAATACAAGATAAAAGGAAATAACAAGATAAGACAACGAGAGATCCACTATCAATAGATAAAGGCTTTTACAAGAATTTATAAGAAAGACTTTACTCTTTCTTACTCAATTAAACTCTTTCTCCAAGCCTTGGCAACCCCTCCACCTTCAGAGAGAATCTCCAAAAGAGTACCACGAGGAACCACTACGAGAGACCACCGAGAAGCACTAGAAAGACCCACACACGAGAGCCAACACTCTCTCTCTTTCTCTTCTCTCTATTCTCTCTATTCCTCTCTCTCTATTTCTCTCTAGTTCAATCTCAATACTACGCCACACATAAGCCCTATATATTATAGTATATTTATATACTCTTATTGGGCCTGAGTTTTACTCAATTACAACTCCTAATAATATAAATATAAATTCAACTTTGGATTCCTACTTTAACTCAAACTCTAATTAGAGTTCAAGATATCTAAAACTCAACAATCTCCACCTTGGCTTGAACTCGGGCGTGCCATCATCATGAATCTTCAGCCATCATCTCTCATCCAGACCCTGCCCCTAGACTACTAGCTTATTCAGATAATTGCAAGACACGAACTCGAGCCAACCTTGAATTTGCTCTTCATGTCTACAATTTTGTACTTTTGGAAGCTTTTCGGATGACTTATGTCTGCTGTTGTAGTAAAAGTAATTTGAGGAGACATCAAATTACTCTGAGTATCGTGCTTCCTTTTCACTACTGTAGCCATCGGAACTCCACCTGCAATGGTGTTCCCTATCAATCGATAAACATTACCACACTTCTCACCTTTCATCAGGATTCTAATACCACGTGTCACCTTCATGACTTCATCTCTTGCTGAATAATTACAGTCTTTTGAGTCCAGTACACCAAGTGAAATTAGATTCCTTCGCATCTTGGGGACATGCCTCACCCCAATAAGAGTTCGAATCGCTCCATCAAACATCTGGATTTTGACTGTTCCCACACCGGCGATCTCACAGGCTGAATTATTACCCAACCAAACAGTACTTTTCTTCTTATTCTTCTCATAAGAAGTAAATCAATCCTTCCTACAACAAATATAATAAAAACTACCGAAATCTAAAACTCACTTACCAGAAGTGTCGATTTCTGCGGATACTGTAAGAACGTCTCCATCCGCACTATTATCAGAAGTATCATCTGCTATTGTCGTCGTCATATTGGAGGACTCTATCTTCCCACGTTCAGGGCAATACCGTCTAATGTGGTCATACTTCTTACATGAATAGCATTGTACTTTCGCCTTCAATTTTGATTTGGACCGTTGCTTGCCTTCTCCACGCTCTCTTAATCTTCCTCTTTCGTGAGCCACCAATCCTTCACCAAACTCCATATTAATGTTTGAGTTTCTTCTTCTTTCATTAGAAAGAAGACTAGTTGTCACATCTTCCATCTTAAGAGTTTTTTTACCATAAAAAATTGTGGTCACAATATAATCATATGAAGTAGGAAGAGACATCAGGAAAATCAGCGGCTTATCGTCTTCTTCAAACTTCACATCAACTTTCAGCAAATCATTGATAATCTTATTGAAAGCATTTAGGTGATGTAATATAGTTGTACCTTCGCTTATATGCAGTCCGTACAACTGTTATTTCAGATAGAACTTGTTAGTGAGGCTTTTTGACATATACAACTTCTCGAGTTTTGTCCAGATGTCCATCGTCGTCTCTTCGTCAATGACATTGTACAAAACCTCATCAATCAGGCTTAGAATAATTAAATTCAATGCCTTTTGATCTATCTCCTCCCAGTCTTCATTGCTTATCTTGACCGGCTTCTTTTCTTTTCCCTCTAACGTCTTTTGTAGATCTTGAAAAGTAAGAACCGCCTTCATCTTCTTTTGCCATAAGGCAAAATTTATCTTGCCGTCAAACTTCTCCACCTCGAGTAAGGACTTTGCCATCTTGGTTGTTTGCTTTTAGGCTCTGGTGCCAATTGTTAGGATTCGCAGCGAAAGTTTCACGGATCGCCTTTGCGTCAAATAACACAAGAAACGAGAAGTAATACAAGATAAAAGGAAATAACAAGATAAGACAATGGGAGATCCACTATCAATAGATAAAGGCTTTTACAAGAGTTTACAAGAAAGACTTTACTCTTTCTTACTCAACTAAACTCTTTCTCCAAGCCTCGACAACGCCTCCACCTTCAGAGAGAATCTCCAAGAGAGTACCACGAGGAACCACCACGAGAGACCACCGAGAAGCACTAGAAAGACCCACACACGAGAGCCAACACTCTCTCTCTTTCTCTTCCTTCTATTCTCTATTCCTCTCTCTCTATTTCTCTCTAGTTCAATCTCAATACTATGCCACACATAAGCCCTATATATTATAGTATATTTATATACTCTTATTGGGCCTGAGTTTTACTCAATTACAATTCCTAATAATATAAATCTAAATCCAACTTTGGATTCCTACTTTAACTCAAACTCTAATTAGAGTTCAAGACATCTAAAACTCAACATTAGGTGTGGCGCAGTTTTGAGGTTGAACTAGAGAGAAATAGAGAGAGAGGAATAAAGAGAATAGAGATAAGAAAAAGAGAGAGTATGTCAACTCTCGTGTGTGGGTCTTTCTAATGCTTCTCGGTGGTCTCTCGTGGTGGTTCCTCGTGGTGCTCTCTTGGAGATTCTCTTTGAAGGTGGAGGCGTTGCTGACGCTTGATGAAAGAGTTTAGTTGAGTAAGAAAGAGTGAAGTCTTTTCTTTTCTTCTGATACTGGATCTCTTGCTGCCTTATCTTGTTATTTTCTTTTATCTTGTATTACTTTTTATTTCTTGTGTTGCTTGAGAACAAGGTGATTCATGAACCTTCCGTTATGAATCCCAACAATTGGTATCAGAGCTTAGGAGCAAATAACGAAGATGGTAAAGTCCTTATTCGAGGTGAAGAAGTTTGATGGTAAGATAAATTTTGTATTATGGCAGAAGTAGGGTGGGATCATGTGCGTGTGGGCGATTTGGGTGGTGTAGCGCGCTTGTCCAAGTGCACCGACGAGCATCCCTGTGGTCATCCCCTTGAGCGCACAGAACTCCACCAGGTACTTGGCCCAGCGCTACCTGACAGCCACGAAGGTCATCGAGTAGGCAACAGATTCCGGCGGCAGTGCAAGTCCAGCATGGGGCATGGCAGCAGAAGCGGCCGGTGGCACGAGTAGCGCCACAATGGGCGGGCTGCACGGGCTACGCTGGGGGCCAGCGCGTAGGGCAGCGCGAGGCTGCATAGGCCCCTTAGGCTGCTGAGGCTGCGATGGCGTGTGACCCGGCACAATGGCACGGGTCTATCGACGACCCAAGGCGGCGATCTGGCGGCGGCAACCTAGTGCAGCCATGGCCCAGCGGAGGCGGTGTTGTAGGACCTCAAGGGAGATGTAGGCCAAAGTGCCGCACTGCGTGTGGAGGAGGCTGTCCTAGCGGATCTAGTCCGGAAGGGCAGAGAGACCGAAGTTGGAGACCTAGAGGTTGTCGTCGTGGTCGAGGAGGAGATTCTTTGGCTTAAGGTCGCAGTGGAAGATGCCGCAGGAGTGGCAGAAGTCAACGGCGGAGACAAGCTAGCGGAAGTCGCGATAAACGAGGTCCTTACTGATGACCTTGATGGCGACGCTCTCTCTAGTGTGGAGGTCGCGGTCGTGGTGGACCTTGGTGAAGGTGTCGTGGTCGAGGACGCGGCCTAGCTCGTAGTGTCCGTGGAGGACACTGGAGGAGGGAGGAGAAGGGATGTCCTCTAGTGTGTGCAGTCACGGTATCTGTGATTTTGACTGAGTAGTGTTGTATGAGCAGAGACGAAGGTTGGAGTTCAGGAGACGGACGATGGCGACAACTTGGCTAGTGGAGGGGCTCAAAGTGGTGATGAGCACAGTAGGTTGTGCAGGCGCATGTAGGTGGATGGCGAAAGAATTAGTGGGGCTTCTCCTCTGGGGAGGCCAAGGTTCCCGTGACATGAACTAGGGGCTGCAGTGCAGGCGCAGGCTGGTCGAAAGCCACCGGGGAACCACGAACTCATCACCTCATAGCTATGGGAGCCCGAGGACTGTCGGATTGTGCGGGGTCTAACACAAGCATGAAGGAGCTCAGTGCCTGTGAAGCCCGCAGAGGAGGAGAGCTGCTCAAGGCAGTGAAGACCAGTTGCTAGGGTACAAACGGGGTGAGGCAGTGCTCTGGCGATAGGAAGCGATGCTCAGGAGGCCCGACAAGTAGAGAAGGCAGTAGCTGTTGTGTGAAGTCGTGCAAGAGCAAGAGGAAGAATGAGGTCAAAAAGAGAATTCGAGATTGGCTTGAGCTCGCGTCTTGCGATTAGCTGAAAAATCTAGTAGCCCAAGGGCAGGGGCTGGACGAGAGATGACACTAAAGATTCGTGATGGTGACATGCCCGAGTTCAAGCCAAGGTGGAGATTGTTGAGTTTTAGGTGTGTCGAACTCGAATTAGAGTTTGAGTTAAAGTAGAAATCCAAAGTTGGATTTATATTTATAATTGATTTATAATATTAGGAGTTGTAATTAGAGTAAAACTCAAACTTAATAATAGTCTATAAATATACTATAATACATAGAACTTAGGTGTGGCGTAGTATTGAGGTTAAACTAGAGAGAAATAAAGATAATAAAGAAAAGAGAAAGAGAGAAAATATTGGCTCTCGTGCGTGGGTCTTTCTAATGCTTCTCGGTGGTTTCTCGTGGTGGTTCCTCATGGTGCTCTCTTGGAGATTCTCTCTAAAAGTAGAAGCATTGTCGAGACTTGGTGAAAAAGTTTAGTCGAATAAGAAAGAGTGAAGTCTTTTTTGTAGACTTTTGTAAAAGACTTTTCTTCTGATAGTGGATCTCTCGCTGTCTTATCTTATTATTTTCTTTTATCTTGTATTACTTTTCGTTTTTTGTGTTGTTTAAAAATAAAGTGATTCATGAACCAAATCTCAACCGACACCAATATGAGGAGACTTGATCTCAGAATTTTAATCTAAAATCCAGGCTTTTAGGCCAATGTTTGGCATATTCTGGATTTTACTTGAGCCCAACTATCCTCTGAACCAAGGTTCGCAGTTTCGGTCGAAACCGCAACGAAACCTGCGGTTTCGTATCGGTTAGGGTTTATTGTTCATTACTGTTCATCTTCGCCAACGAATGCACGCGGGAGCGGGAGCTCGCCGGGCTCGGGTGGGAGGGAGCTCGCCGGGCTCGAGCGCGAGCGGGCGGGCGGGAGCTCGCCGGGCTCGAGCGCGAGCGGGCGGGCGGGAGCTCGCCGAGCTCACGCGGGTTGGGGGGGCGGGAGCTCCGGGCGGGCAGGCGGCCGGGCGAGAGCTCGCCGAGCTCGCGCGGTGCCGCGGGGGGCGGGGGCGGCGGCGGCTTGGCGTGAGCTCCGGGCGGACAGGCGGGCGGGTGGGAGCTCGCCGAGCTCGCGCGGATTGGGGGGTGGGGTTGTTGTGGTCATGGGAGGACCTCGCGCCGGCTTTGTATTCGAAACCAAAAACTCTGCGCACTTACTAGTTTACCGTCGTCCTATCTCGTGCCCTCGCTAACTTGACTCGTACTCCTGTAAGATGAAGCTGGCCTTACACTGGGGCCAGTGTTGTCGTCAATTTGATTTCGACGTTCTTATCGGTTTCTATCAGATATTATTTACGTACGTAATATTATTCACGTAATTATTCATTATTTTTAAAAAATTTTAAATATATTATAATTTTTTAATTTGAAGTTAAAAAATAATTAAAAATAAATTAAATTTTAGTCAAAATATAATTTTTATTTTAGACCTTCGATATATGGTTATACTTCAAAACCGCTGCCATGAGATCGCGCAGAGCTAATTGTTTTGATTCATATGCCCATAAATGCTCGTCCGAATCATTCAGGTACTAAATTTGTAATTCCACATCCAGATATTCCAAACTCAACCGATGATGATTATGATGATTAGTTGTATTATCTTAGAATTTATAAATTATATACGTGTGAAATACATTTTAATGAAAAATTAAATTTGCTTATGTTAATTTTTAAATTTCAATCATATTCATATCATTTCTTATATATTTTTTAATACACTAATATATATTTAAAGCAGACAATATCAGTGACTAACTATCAAAATTAATTTTAATTAGCTTAAATAATATTTGAAATTATTGTAAAATTAAGTATAAATTCATTCATAATTTTTCAAAATTTTTTAATTTTTTCTAATATTTTATTGTATTTTTAATTTGAAATCGAAGGACAGTCAAAATATAGTCAAACTTTGGTTAATGCCCAATTAATAATTTAAAAAATTCTTTCGGTCGAAACCGAAACGTATCGGTTTCGGCCGATTCCGAAAGCGAAACCAAAACTGTAAACCATGATCTGAACTTGCTATTATTTTTCAGCCAGTTAGTCCGCAGAGTTTCTGCTCTCCATTGATGTTTTGAGGGCTTCATAGTTTAAGCAGTGATGTGCGTCATGCTCCAGTTCATTGTTTTCCATCATCATTTGTAGTAGATGAATGGATTGACTGAGATCATTTTAATGCCAAGCATAAACATCCAAGCATTTGTTTGTTTAGCAGACAAGCATGGCAGTTGTCCTCAACTTTGCTGCTACTACTGTCAGATGAATGAATTTGTTACAAAAGAAAAATAAAAAAGTCGGGATCGCCATCGTGTTTTGTTAAAGTTGTAATTTCATAGTTCTTAACTCTAAATCAAGCTTACAATTTGCTGAGATATGATAATCCAGCTTCTCCAAAAAACATATAATCCATTCTGAATCCAAACCAGACAATTTTCTGATATATCACTGTGAAACACTAATCATTAAAATAGAAACCATAAGCCCAAACTATCTTTCAAAGAAACTCGTCTTCTCGGCAAAAACATGGGCACCATAAAAGGAGGAAAAATGCACAAGTTGAAGGAGCAATTATTTCTATCACAATATAAAAAATAATCAATCACCTTATGATCGTAATTAGGAATCTGCGATAACATATTGTCTCGGCTTATACAACACCAAGCCTATTTCTCTATACAAATGTCCTACATAAATTCTCCAGAACTGCAAGCACCAGGACAACTCCACTTCTACAAGGAGGGCGAGGCCGGATGGGGGTGGAGGAGGTCAGGGCCGGAGGTGGTCAGAGGGCGCCGGAGGAGGTCCAGGCCTGGAGACCGTGAGAAAGAAAAGAAAAAGAGGGGGATGAGAATTTAATAAAAAAATTATTTATAAAAAAATAAATATAAAAACTTTGAGCGTTTAAATAAAAAATTCTAAAGAATTTAAAAAAATATCAAAATTTAAATTCAATTACGATCAGAAATTATAGGTACTAAATTTCAAAAACAGAGAATTATAAATAAATATTAAAATTTCAAAAAAAATTATTCGTAAATAAAATAAATTTGGAAAGTTGTATGTAAAAATCTCAAAATATATTTCCTTTTATACTCTTCAAATTCCATTTTGCACAAATATTCAAGTGTGGTTTGCCTCCTTCAAGTTTTATTTAGGATATAATTTATCCGGATAGTAAAATAATCGATTTTATTTTAATTTTGACATTTTAAGACAAATTATTTTTTAATCTACTACTTTAACGAAAATGACTGTTTTATCAAGTTAATCATATGAGTATTTATATAAATTTTTGAAATATGAGAAATATAAAAATAATTATGATTTTTATAAGAATATATATGTGCAATTTCAAATATTTTCAGAGAACATAAAAGCAAAAATCCAAAATTGTTTTATTTTCAAATGGTTCCAGCCTGTTTGGATTAAATCTAGAAAAATTAATTACGAGATAGACAGCCTATCATGCGCAATAAAAACACAATTATTCGGGCTTTCAACTTCGTGTAATGTTTAATGAAACAATCGAAAGTTCTTCATTGATATAAAAAATAAGAGGGTGTTTTTTGTTAAAACTCGTTTTTTGAAAGTTAATTTATATATAACTCCACAAAATTTTTAAAAATCACATATTTTTCTCTCAAATTTTAAAATGGTATATTTTCGTCTGGGTTTTTGCTTGCAAAACAATTCCTCCCCGTGGATTAAATATTTTAATCAGATGAAGAAAAAACAAAACGCTCATTCTCATAGTTTCTCTACGAGGTGTTCTTTCGTGATCGCACGACAACCGGTAATTTTAGACATTGGTGATCTTCTTTCTCAACGACTGTGAGTTTCTTCTCCAGTAATCGTAGTGAATTTTTTTGCTCAAAATTTCTTCTCCAGCGACTACGTGATTTAGCCATCGACAAGCTCGGGAAACTTCCACTTGATTCTTATCAAGAGAGGAGCAGACGCTAAGGCCATTGAGATCAGAATCTATCTATCGAGCAATGCAGAATCCTTCCAGATTCAACCCACAAAAAAAGATAGTCAAAAAGAAAGGAAAGAGATAATTAGCTACGGCATAGTAGGAGAAGCTCAGTGGCCAGAACCAATAAAAACTATAGCCCTGCTAGGCCTCCCTTGGGTCTCTTCTTCATGCAGTGCTATGAACAAAATGAACTACAGCCATGTTAGGCCACCCTTGTCTCTTCTCTTGTTCATTTAATGCTCTAAACATAAGAAGCTGGAAGAAGATTGGTCAAACACCACATGTATGGAGAGTCCACTAAATATTTTCTAAACAAACTAGCACATCCACAGCCTATCATCTATGTGGTGAGAGCAAGCAAGAAGGACATAACGATGGTGATGAGGCAGGCGCTGTCAAAACTGCTCCTTGAGATTGAAGGGACAGGGGTTGAGGAAGAAGGTCCAGCAGAGAAGTGTGGGATGGCGGGCAATATGACAGCCATGACTTAACTAAGGGGAACAACAATGATTTGTGTGGTTATTGTTGGAGAAAAAAAAAAGAAAGATAAAATAATTTAAAAGTATAATTTTATTTTTTTTATTAAAATATTTATAAAAACTTAAAGGCTAAAGTGATTTTTTTAATATATTTTAAGTACATTCATTGGAAAATACAAAAGATATGTTCTTTTCTAGATACATTCAATTTAATCTAAAAATATAAAAATGAACTACACAACTTTTCAAGTATTACATCACTTTCTAAATATCACATTACTTTATACAATATATTTGATTTGATTCCAACAAACTCTTTCCTTAAATCAAAATTCTTTCTACCAATTATTCCAAATAATGATTTGAATTTGTAGAAAAGATCTATCTTGAGTGGTTTAGTAAAGATATCAACAACTTGATTAAGAAATTTCACATTGACTAGCTCGATCTCCTTCTTCACAGGATCCCAAATAAAATGACATCGGATTTCGATATGCTTGCTTCTTTTGTAATATATTGGATTTTTTACCAATACAATAACAAATTTATTTTCAATATAAATCTTATTTGGTTTACTTTAAAAAAAATGAATCTTCTTGAGTAAATCTCTAAGTTAAATTGCATGACACATATATGAAGATGTTGTCATTTACTTGGCTTCATAAGTTGAAAGAGTGACAATCGGTTGCTTCTTTAAGGACCATGTAAAAGTCAAATTTTCTATAAAAAAAATAAAATCAATCGTGTTCTTTCTATTATTCATATCACTTCCTTAATTACTATCAAAATAGTCAAGAAGTTAAAAATTATTGGAATATGAATAGACTATGTCATGAGTAAGTGTACCATTGATATTGCGAAGAATCCTCGTAGCATTTTTCAAGGGGGTTCTTGACTTCTTCATCTAGCAGCTTACTAATCTTACACTATAAAAAATGCTCAGTTTATACAAGTTAAGTATCTTAAGCTTCTAACAATACTTTTAAACAAGGTACTATCAACATCTTATTCTTCATCAAGTTTGAAAAGCTTTATACTTTCATCAATTGTTGTGCCAACTAGTTTGCAATCACCTATATTAAATTTATTGAGAACCTTCTTTGCATAAGCATCTTGAGACATGAAAATGCCTTTATTTCTTTGACTCACCTTGATACCAAGAAAATAGGACATTAATATTATATTTTTCATCTCAAATTCTCATACCATAGCTTTCTTAAATTTGTTGAACATAAGAGGATTAGTATCAATGAATATCAAGTCATCTAGATATAAACAAATAAGTAAAATGTCTCCTTAATCACTTTTTTCCATATAAAGAAAGTTTTCATGTAGGCATTACATATAGTCATGTTCTTTGAATAAAAATCAATCCTACTATTCCAAGCCCTTGGTGCTTGTTTCAAGCCATATGAGGTTTTCTTCTACCTTAACACTTTTGCTTCATACTCTTTTTTGATATAGCCCAAAGGTTATTCAATGTATACCTCCTCTTCAAAATAGCTATTTAGAAATATCCATTTGACATCCATTTGAAAGATTTGTCATCTATGTTGAGCTGCGAAAGAGATAGTTAGTCTAACAATTTTAAGTTAAGCTACCAGAGCAAATAGCTCATTATAATCTATCTCGTGCTTTTACCTATAGCCTTTTGCTATTAATCTGGCCTTAAACTTTTCCATAATGCATTAGGAATTCTTTTCTGTGTTGAACACTCATTTTACACCAACCACCTTCTGATGTTTTGGAAGAGTAGTCAATATTCAAGTGTCATTCTTCTCAATAACTTGAATTTTTTTATCTAGAGCTTACTTCCAAGCTTTACTTCGCATAGCTTCTTCCACATCTACAAGTTCACAATATGTAAAAAGACAAAAGAGAGTAAAACTATTTTAACTCTTTGTTTTCATCTTTTTTATCTAGTCTTTTCATCTTTTACAGTCTCGGACTTGGATTTGCATTAAAAGATATAGTCGATGAAGATATTGATGCTAGTGGCGAGCTTGATGAAGATGAAGGATCACAAGGAGTAGACAATGCAAGAGGAGTCAGAGTAGTAGATACTTGAGAATCTTCATCTTGATCTTTTATCAAAGTTACCGAGTTCTTCCACTTCTTAGGATTGTGTATATATTGACTGATGATTACTTTTCTTTGAATTGGGTCATATAGCTTGTAACCCTTAAACCTTCTATTATAGCCAATAAAAATAAGTTTTGTCCTCCTATCATCAAACTTATTTCTCCATTGTTTAGGTACATAAGTATAGGAAATATTTCCAAAAACTCTCAAATGAGTAATATTTTGCTTTCATCGACTCTAAGCTTCAATAGGGGTCGTTTTCTAGACACTTCTAGTAAAACACCAATTTGATAAGTAGACGATACATTGAACAGCTTCAGCTCAAAAAGTTTTGAGCAGTCCTTTACTCTTGAGCATGCTTCTTACCATATTGAGTATGGTTCTGTTTTCTCTCTTAGCAATACTATTTTATTGTGGAGAGTATGAAACTGTCAATGAATGACAAATGCCATAATCATTACAATAAGATTCAAAACTTTTAGAGGTGGATTTCTCACCTCTATCAGATCTCATGGCTTTGATTTTGTGACCACTCTCCTTTTTAACATGCACCTTGAACTTCGTAGATATATCGAACACCTTGGACTTGACAACAAAGTAGCTACTCTTATCAAGTGAAGTAAGAAAAACAGGCTCACACACATCCGAGTGCACAAGCTCTAATGGTGTTGATACCCTTGGAATTGACTCCTTCAAAAAGCTCCTTCGTTATTATTTATCAATAATACATCCTTCTCATAGTTGATGTTGATGTTTAATGAAGGCAATCTTCATCATATAAAACCTTGCTAATAGTTTTAACACTTAAAAATTAAAATGCCCATATCGAAAATACCAAAACCAAGAAGAATCTTTAAAATAAGAAGAGTTAAAGCACTTTAAAAGATCATTTTGAAATATTCAATATAAACATTCAATTTTTTGACATCTTCACCATTGTTATCATTTTTTATTTAACATCTCTCATATAAAAACTATGATCTTTCATAACAATAGAATAACCCTTCTTCAATAGTTGTCCCAAACTTAGGATATTATTTTTCATATTTGGAACATAGTAAATATTAGAGATCAATTCATATTTGCCATTTTTCAAAATAATAGAGATGCTACTTTGCCTTTGATAGAAATTTTGAAAGAATCACCAAAGGTAATATTGTCACTTACTGATTCATCAAGATTTATGAATAGACTCCTTTTGTCACATTTGTGGTTACTTTCACTAGTGTCTAGAAATTATGCATCTATCTATTTTCATCATCTCCTTTGTAGGCAAGCAAAAGAGTAGCTCCTTCATTCTATCTTTCCACAGTATAACCGACCCTTTCTTCAACATTAATATTTGAATTTTTCCAACATTTAGAAGCAAAATTACTATATTTTCCATAGCTATAATATTGAACTTTAGTTTTGTCATACCTAGACTTGAATTAATCTCTTCCTCTTCCACAACATCTTGCTTGACTTTGAGTTCTTTCTTTGGCATTTATTGATAGTTGTCTGCCTCTTCCTCCTTGTCCTTGTCCTTGACCATGACTGTGATTATACTATGACTAGTTCCTTGGCCTCCTTGAGACTGCTCTCCACTTGCATCTCCTTGTTTTTTTTTTAAATCTAGCTTTGCTTGAAAAGCATGCTCTAAGAAATCTTCCTTCTTTCTGAGAATCTTTTACTTATGAACTTATAAGAAACTCATAAGTTCATCTATTGTCATCATGTCCAAGTCTTTGGATTTTTCAATAGTTGTAATAACATAATTGTACTTTGAAATGTGTGATCGGAGAATTTTCTCCACCACCCTTGTATCATCAGTCTTTTCGTCATTCCTCTCCATTTGATTTACCACAATCAAAACTCTTATGAAATAATATGAAATCAATTCGGACTGTTTCATTACAAGAGCTTCGAACTCAGTTCTTAGGATTTGTAATCTAATATTTTTTTTTTACCTTTTGGCTCCTTTACGAGAATTTTGAAGAATTTTTCATGCTTCTTTTACACTTGTAGTACCAGTAACTCTTTCAAGACCCCTTATCTTAAGGCTGGCATAATTAAGGGTAAGCACATTATTATCCTTCTGTCAAGAATCTCATAAGGATTCTCATTGTGTCAAAGTCAAAGATACTTTATCTTGAGGTACTACAAAGCCTCTATCAATGACTTCAAGTAGCTCTTACGACCCAAGTAAAGCCCTCATTTGCATGACCCAATAGTCATAGTTGTCCTTGGTGAACTTTGAAATAGGATAGTCATTAATGATATCTCTTTCTTCACTGATGTTGATTCATTGTAGACTTACGGTGTCGATAACCAAAGCACTAACACCACTTTGTTGGAGGAAAAATTGAAAGATAAATTATTTTAAAAATATATAATTTTATTCGCTGTATTTTGTTGTCAAAACACTTACAAAGATAAGCCTTATATAGAGCCTAAAGTGACCTTTCTTATATGTTAATTACATACATTGGAAAGTAAAAAAGAATGTGTCCCTTCTTTGGTACATCCAACTTAATTTAGAAATACAAAATGAACCACACCACTTTCCAAGTATCACAATACTTTTTAAGTGTCACATTACTTTTCAAATATACACATGATTTTTCAAACATCACATGATTTTTTAAACATCACATCACTTCATATTATATATTTTGGTTTAATTCCAATAGTTACGGAGGATGAAGATCTTGCAGAAAAAGGATATGATAAAGCTAGAGAAGATGCCAAGGACCAATGTTTGGAACATTAAGGACAATACCATTGAGTTATCAATGAGTTAGTCAAATCTCCTATATGAGATTGTCATTCACTTTATTGTTTTTATGCACGTGTATGTGCAAGTCGATGGCGACATAAATTACAACAAAAGTAGCTTATTTTAGCACTATATATTTGGCACTAATATAGTGCCAGATATCTCTAATAAATTAGTGGCACTAAGATATTAGGCCACTAATTATTACATGTTGGCAACTCCAAAATATTAGCACCGCCAATATGTAGACCAATACCGACACTTTTGTTTTAACGCCGATATTGATGCCCTAATAGACGACCCAACCCATCCGATCAATAGATTTGAGTCCTTTTTCATCCCTGTCTTGCCCTGAGCGTCTCTATCCCATATTGCTCAGAGGGTCTCCATCCTGTTTACAGCTGCCCACCAACACCGGAGTGTGAGCTCGCTTGCAGCCACTTGCCACCTCCAAGCTACCTATAGCCACCTCATTTCTCCATGACCTCATTCAGCGTGACCTCATTCGGTGGAAGAGCCCACTGTAGTTGCCCACTGCCTCCAGTCTACCTGTAGCCACTCCTGCTCAAATCATTTCTCCATGACCCCTCCAGTGGCGCCCACTTGCATCCGACTGCCACGCTCACACCACTACTAACTTCAAGATTATCCACTAGCTCTCATCACTGCCAGCTCTCACCATCGTCCCATCCAGCCAGGTCAAGGGCATCAACTGTCAATGCCTCCCTACTCGTTGCCTCCCTACCTATCGCCATGACCCGCAACATATAACTATGCCTCCTTGCCTACTCCCATGACCCTTGACATTCTTCTCGCTAACTATTGTAGGTCCTCATTGTTGGCTCCTTCTCACTGTTGCATCCTCCTCTAGCTCACCATTGACCAGAGCTCCAACTCACTAGTGCATCATCTCCAACACCGATACTCCCAATCTCTTCAACTCTATTCATTGGTATTACTTTATGTTTTCAACTTTTGTGCTACGACCTTTGTCTCAAACAAAATTGTTAGCTAGTAATTTTAATTTGATGTTCATAGATAAGATTAATTAATTGGTTTGCCAATTTCATATCTTGCTACCAATCAACTGATTCATGTGCTAAGTTTTTGTCTGAAGTTGAAATTCTTCATTTGTTCATTTTCCTTTTCAACTTTTAGTGATGATTTGGTAGGAAAAGCTTAACAGAGACTGTTTTATTAGCTGATAGCATGTTGGTGGATATAGTTGCAATTATGCTTTGGAATTAGAATTAGATATGGATTTTATGGTGTTAATGTTATTATTTGCCAAATGAATAGTAAAAAATTATAGCTTGAGCAATTATGGATAATTTTGATTTAAAGCGATAAGAAATTGGTTTGATCTATTGCTAGTTCTTGTAGATAAAGTATAGTTGGTTAGAGTGAATTAAGGTGACAAATTTTTTTATTTATTAGGTAATATTATTAATTACATTGTCACCACAAGAACCTCTAAAACAAGAAAAAAAATTTGTTGATTGCATAGAGAGAATTTGTTGAGAGGCAATGTCTATATTACTTAGTCTTTGTGTGGTGAGCAATATCACCATCATATTGCTTGTTATATCCATAATGTCAAATCTAGTTAAGAGTGGTATTGGATATTTTCTTTTAGTTGACCTTTGCTTGATATTTTTAGTGTCTTTTAAAGTAGACCTCGCTATGATTTTAAAGATCTTTTGGAAGCATCATTCTCTTTAAATCTTTCTAATGTTTTTGACTTCCAATGGTTTTCACCTACTTCTATTATAGCTTTACCTAGTGAGTTCTTTTGTAGCTATATTGGAGATGCCAATTCAACACTAATAGAATTCACTATCATTTCGTAAATTCTAATGCATCCTTTTTCCATACTAGTGATTAATTCCTCATGCAAAGCTACTACTAATGCTTGGAGGGATCTTCTTTGTAGGTTTTTGGCCTCCAATCCTAATCATAGTCTCCTCTTTTGCATCTCTTTATTTTGTAACTCTTTTTTTACCCCATGACTCAAGATATAAAGTGTACAAAATTATGTAAATATGTCCTTTTCTCATAAAATTATAATATCTATCAGCTGTTACTAGTTACCAATAAGAAAATTACTAAGAAATATTATGTTGGGTCTAAGACGGAGAAATGAATGGTTGTTGTGTATGATTGTTAACAATTTTTCTTTTGCCCTTTTTTTAGGTGAAATTTTTTATTTGTCTTTGGACATATTTTTGCTTTATATTTGTTGGGATATTCTGGGGGCATGCTTTTATCACCTATTTTTCTTAGTCTATGGATGATAATACTCTTCTTTTGTTGTGCACATTATTGATGCATAATGAAAAGGGAGTAAGGAGCACAATTCAGTGGTTATCTCTTGATTATGAAATCATAGGTCTTGAGCAAGCTTTTCTTTTAATACAAACATTAAATTGCACATAAGACCCTATTTAGTAACGGGTCAAGATCAGAATTAGTTTGATTTTGATTTTTCTTAAAAAAATAATATTATTTATTTTGCATTTCTACTAAGTTAAATTATAATAAAAAATAATTATTTTTTGAACTTCAAATTATTGTCAGATTAATATTGATAAAAAAATATTAGTTTATAAAAGTGATTCACTATATTTGACTTTGATTTTGATATTGACCCATTATTAAATAAATTCTAGACCTTTTGGCTTTCTAATAATTACATATAAGTTTTTGAATTTCGCCTTATGACCCTTCAAATCCCTTTAGAAGGGTTTGTGCGCAATTTCATAGCTTTGTGCGGGTATATATGCAAGGTTTTCTTTAAAAACATTTAAATAAGAGGAGTTTAGAGGGATTCATGTGCAATTTCATAGTTTGGCAGTGATAGAATTTCTTGTAAAATAATTTAAATAGGAGGGAGGGAGGAAGGCTGGATTAAAAAGGAGTTCAAAAAAATTGACACTGAAGTTCATCATAAGCTAAAGCTACGAGAATTTTATATTTATTTATCAAGGTTTTTGTTATCTTTATTATTTTGGAGATATACTAATCTCGGTATATAATTTTTCTTCACTGTCTATTCTTATATTCTAATTAATTATGTTTGATAAAAGATTATTTCTTTAGAATTTTTTCAAACTTATGTGTTATAATTATGTTAGTAGGTTAGATGAAAGGAAGTGCACGAAAAATTTTATTCTAATTTAGGGTTAGTAATTATTTTTAGGAATACTAATTTAGCGCTATAAATATTAGCAATGCTAGTTAGCGCAATATTTAATTAATATCGGTAAAAAAAATTTAACACTAATCTTACTTCTAACATAGTTTTATTAGTATTAAAAATAGCAACCCAGAAGGAGATGAGGAGTTCTGGCGGCAAGAAAAGAAAAACAAGATATGAGCAGGATGGAGTTGTTGCGGAGATAGATGACCAAGAGGGTGTTACGGAGCATTGCGAGACTGTCGGAGGCCACGAAGGAAGAGATTTCGACAGGGAGGAATTTAACGAGAGATGGAAAGACGCAGGAATGAGAATGTCGGCGGCCGCGAACAAAGAGATTCCGACAGGGAGGGATTTAACGAGAGATGGGAGGACGCAAGAACAATGGTGCTTGAGGATCGAGATGGAGGTGGAGATTAGTTTTATAGACTTCTAATATTAAGGTGGTGTTTGCAATTTAATTACTTACTCTGATAAAAAATTATGCACTTTTTTTAATTTTAAATAATTATTTGTAATTTTGTTAATTTTAAAAAAAATTATTTATAATTAAGTTTAATTAACTCTTCTTTTAATATTAGAAATCAAACTTTGTCGTCTGACAAAAATGCAAGGGAGGCGAGAATTTTGACTTTTGGAAGCACGAGTTTTGACTTTGGCCTCCCCGCGGCCTAACTGGAACCATCTTCATGGTACTATCATAAGGAAAATATTAAATAATATTTTTTTAAAGAAATCTTCCGGTTACAGGTTCAAGCTCCATTCTCAAATTACATACAAGCCGCCATATCGAACCCAGTTGGATTCGTGAACGTCAGACACCAAAGCCGATAAAGGCGGCTAGGCACCATGAATGCCAAACCAATTTGGTTTCCTTCCGCAATTCGATCTATCTATCCCCAGCTAATTACACAGATGATATAATATTAAGTTTTTAATAAATAATCAATTATTTTATTATAAATCTATAAAAAATTATCTATTTTATTATTATTAGTAAAAAATTATTTATAATAACAAGGTTTAAAATTTTCATTTCAGAATCAGATTTCGGCTTTTCGATACGTTTTAATTATTTCAATCGTTTCAATCAAAATCATTTTCATTTCGATTTCGATTAAATTATTTTTAATTTTTTAACTAAACTTTGACTTTAAATTTAAAATATTAAAAAATATAGAAAAAATGTGAAAATAATTTATATACATATTTTTTAAAAATTTATTGAATAAAAAAATTTTGATTAAAAAATATTTTAAATATGAAAAAAAAAAAAATTTGTAACAAAAGAGATTTGAACCTTTATTTTTTTTGGAAGAAAATTAAGGTTTTAACCATTTGAGCTAAATTAAAAGTATAATATAAAATTAAAATAAAACAAAATATTATATTTAAATATGAATAGTATTAAAACAGAAACAAATAACACTGAAAGATTTTGACATCTGTCGAAATTTCGATTTGGATCGATATTTAAAACCATGTGTAATAGTATAAATTTACAAAAGAATTATCTCAATTAAAATATTAAAAAAATAATTTAATTTAATTTAATTTAATCAATTAAATTATATAAAAATTAGATTATTTTTTTGTTTTGTTTCGAATCATTGGTTTGCTTTTACCAAAAGGCAATTTAATAAAAACTAAATTTTCAATTTTCAATTTTATAATACCAAACAATTTATCTTTCATAAAAATTACAATAAAAATAAGTTATTTTTCATATTAATATAATAATTATTCAAACCAAAATCAAGATAATTTAATCTTTTATATTAATTTTAATTAATAAAATTTAATTAAAATATAATATTTTTAACATATCTTAGTCGAAGTTTTTTTTAGAAATTTATAGTGTAAAGTAAATATTTTTTTGCTAATAATAATAAAGTAAATAATTTTTAATAAATTCTCAATAAAATATGTAATTACTTGTTAAAAACTCAATAAAATATCATTCATCTCATAAAGAATGATAATGAGAAATATCATTCATAGAAATTTTAATTGCATAAATCTGTTGATTAATTTTATAATCATGGTATGATCATCCCGCTGCTAATTTTTTATTAAACGGGCCCATACGTACTGTGTAGCATTGACTCGGACCGTTCCGATTTGCAACTAACTTGCACACATGCGCCTCACCAAACTAAGTTATCAGAATAAACATTTCTTTCTTTCTCTTTCTTTTTGCGAATTAGACTAGACCAATCAGGTGACCGAAGTTTGAACGAACTGCTGCGTCATGTGAAGCCAAAATTCATCACAACCATGACAATTTTATAAAAACTTATAGCCAACACTATTGACCAGATTCAGCGCATTGAACTGGATCATGAACTAGCTATTCAGATAATCGTGTTCTATAAATAGCCGTCCATGCAAGCGCTTGTTGTAGTACAAGATTTACAGTGAAGACGAACCCAAGAGCATACCCCGGGAGAGAGAGAAAGAGAGATGGATCTCTTCTTCTCCAGCGAGAAAGCCAAGGAGCTCCAGTTCGGGCTCTTGGGTTACTCTTGCATTCTTGTGTTCCTCACCATTCTCTTCTGGTTCACCAAGTTAGGGCTCATATCGAAAAGGAAGCTACCGCCCGGTCCCTGGCAACTCCCGATCATCGGTAATCTGCACCAGCTCAGCGAGCTCCCGCATCGCACCTTCCAGGACCTAGCTGAGAAGCACGGGCCTCTCATGTACCTCCAGCTTGGCCGCATCCCCACGCTCGTTGTCTCGTCCCCCGAGGCTGCCTCCGATGTGTTGAAGGCGCACGACCTCGCTTTCTGCAGCCGGCCTACGACAACCACCTTGAAGACATTCTCTTATGGGGAGCTGGACATAGCCATTGCTCCGTATGGAGAACACTGGAGGCAGATGAGGCGGCTGGCGACGCTCGAGATCTTCAACACGAAGAGGGTGCTCTCCTTCCGGGGCATCCGAGAAAGAGAAGTCGATATCATGACGCAGACCATATCGCGTGTCTCCGCTCAGGGCCAGCCTGTGAACCTGAGCGAGATGTTCCTGTGCTTGTCAAACAACATAACATGCCAGGAGGTCTTCGGGAGCCGCTTCTCCGATGACGGCCTCTGCAACCGGAGCAAGCACCACGACATTATGACGGAGATGGTCGAGCTGCTCGGCGGGTTCACAGTCGGTGACTTCTTCCCGTGGTTGGAGTGGCTCAACAACGTCACCGGTCTCCGGGCGAAGCTCCTCGGATGCTTCAAGGGAATGGATAACTTCTTTGAAAGCGAGATCGCCGAGCACACGAGTCCCAACAGGACCCGCCAATCCGAGCACGAGGACTTCCTGGACGTCCTGCTCAAGCTGCAGAAGAATTCCAGCCTTGGCTTTCCCCTCACCAGGAACCACGTGAAAGCACTTCTCATGGTATGTAATTTGGTTTCTTACTGCAAGATCAGACCCGTGCGATAATATACAGCGCATGGTCTCACTCGCATCTTTCTCATGCGACAACGCAGGATATGTTCTTTGCGGGAACTGATTCATCTGCCTCAACCCTGGAATGGATAATGTCGGAGCTCATAACGAATCCTCTAGCGCTGAAGAAAGCACAAGACGAGGTCCGAAGAGTCATCGGTAAGAAAGGGAATGTGGAGGAGAGCGACCTTCACGAGCTGGAATACCTCAGGCACGTAATAAGCGAGACGCTTCGACTGCATCCTCCCGCTCCATTGCTGACCCCTCGTGAGAGCATGGAGGAACGCAAGATCGACGGCTACGACATCCCGGTAAAGACGAGGATTCTAGTCAATGCATGGGCAATAGGTAGGGATCCGAAATCGTGGGAAGAACCCGAAGTCTTCAAGCCGGAGAGGTTCGAAGGAAGCTCGATCAATTACAAAGGGCAGCACTTCCAGTTCATTCCTTTCGGTTCTGGGAGAAGGATTTGCCCGGGCATGCAGCTGGGCGTGCTGGCTGTGGAGCTTGCGCTCGCCAACATCTTGTACCACTTCGACTGGAAGCTGCCGTCTGGGATGAGCATGGAAGATTTCGACATGACTGAGAAGTTCGGGATCGTCATTCACAAGAAATCGCCGCTGCTCCTGGTGGCAACGCCAGCTTCATAAAGAAGCATGTGGGCATTTTCGACTTCGACTACCATTGCATTCTAATTTCTTTCATTGAGACTATATTTGTTTTTAATAAACAGTACTTGTAATTTTCTAAACGAGAGCGGTTCGCCGCTGCGAGGCAAGAAAAGGTTTTCTTCTGTACACTAGTCACATTGGAGGCCTTGTAAGTAATATTGGTATAATCAAGGAGTTATATGCAATTATTTTAATTAATTTATAGGAATAATTACCTATAAGTCTTTGTAATTACCCTTAATTACGTACAACCCCTAATTTCCGGAATTACCCGCACATTCCTATTTTCGAAAATATTTACCTACACCCTTTGATTGTTATTTAATCAAATTTTTTCAAAAAAATTCTGATTTTACCCTCGGTTATTTTACAATTAAACCCCGAAAAACTTATTTTTTATTATTTAACACCCTGAAATTCGGTTTTTTCAAATAACACTCCGAAATTATTCCGTTTTACAGAACAGTTCTCGAAATTCGGATTTTTTCACATACCACTCCAAAATTATTCCGATTTACAGAAAAGTCCCCGAAATTATTGCGACGGCGGCGAGGGTGGCGGCGTGCGGGCGGCGACATCGGAGGCCGACGGCGGAAGCGGAGGCCGAGACCGGCGTGTCGGCACGTAGGTGTGGCCGTCTGCGCCCTTTGCTGGCGTGTCGGTGTGCTGGTCTCCGCCTCGGGCTCGGCACGCGGGCGCGGACTGCCTCGGCCTTGGCCGTCAGTGCCTGCGTGCTGGCGTGCCCGTCTCGGCCTCCGTCCTCAGCCTCGGCCGGGGCTGGGGCCGAGGACGGAGACCGAGGCCGAGGCCGAGGACGGAGGCTGGGGACGGAGGCTGAGGCCGGCGCGCCGGCACACAGGCGCGGACGAAGGCTGAGGCAGTTCGCGCCGAGGACGAAGGCCTGGGCCGAGTGCCATGGCCAAGGTAGAGACCGAGGACGGAGGCCGGGGCCAAGTGCCGGGGACGGAGGGCGAGGCCGGTGCACCGACACGGGGGCGCGGACGGAGGCCGAGGCAATCCGCGCCGGGGACGGAGGCGGAGATCGGCACGTCAGCACGCGGGCGTAGACGGCCAAGGCCAAGGCAGTCCGCACCTGCGTGCCGGCCTTGGCCTTCGTCCCCGGCACGCGGGCGCGGACGACCACGCTCACGTGCCGGCATGCCGGCCTCAGCCTCGGCTCCCGCCGCCGACCTTCCGCGTCGCCGCCCGCACGCCGCCGCGCTCGCCGCCGTCGCAATAATTTTGGAGACTTTTCTGTAAATCGGAATAATTTTAGGATGGTATTTGCAAAAATCCGAATTTCAAAGACGTTTCTATAAATCGGAATAAATTTAAGGTGTTATTTGTAAAAAATCGAATTTCGGGATGTTAAATAATAAAAAATAAATTTTTAGTGGTTTAATTGTAAAATAACCGAGCAGAATTTTTTGGAAAAAATTTGATTAAATAACAATCGGGGGTGTGGGTAAGTATTTTTGAAAATAGAGGGTGTGGGTAATTACAGGAGAGTTATACATAATTAAAGCTAATTATAAGGACTTATAAATAATTATCTCTAATTTATGTGCAGCAGTTGATATACGAGAAGGATTAACGAAACTAACATGTGGGGGTTGTTAATTATAAAAGATATCAAGATAAAGGGATTTTACTGAACAAAGTCTCCTATGCCAGCATTATTTAGAAAATAGCATAAAAGTGAGGGTGTATTTGCATGAAAGTAGGCTTCGACTCTGGTCCAAACAGAGAGCAGCAGGAACATAGCATGCGCAATCCAATTCTAAAGCCTTCGATGCGCCATCCAATTCTAAAGCCTTCGATGCGCCCGATTTCACTTCCCCTCACAATACAACACTTTGTTGAAGTGACAGCGAACAGTTTTTTTTATGGGAAAAGAGACTTATTTAATAATTAAATTAAGGAAAAATTATTTAAAAACTTTAAAAATTTTTAAAAATTAATATCAGTCCATGTTTTGAAATTTGAGAATCAGTCCTGAAATTTTTGAAAATTCAAAATCAGTCTCTAAAATTTTTTTAAAAATAAATTTATAAATTTATCATTTTATTGTTGTATATATATTTCTATTTCAAAATTTTAAGTTTTTATTTGGGGATCGACAATCGCCAAAATAGGCGCCACATTTTACTTTCCCTCGTAAGACAACACTTCGTTAAGATGCCAGCGAACAATTTTTTAATCCAAAAAAGAGTTTTATTTAATAATTAAATTAAAGAAAAAATAGTAAATTTTTTTAAAAATATTTTTAAAATTCAAACTCAGTTTATGTTTTGAAATTTGAGAATTAACCATGGAAATATTCAGAAATTCAAGATTAGCCTCTAAAAATTTATTTTTTAAAATAAATTTATCATTTTATCTTTTTTTTTTCTTGGATACACACTTTATTTTAAGATTTTAAGTTTTTGTTTTGGCACCCATCGAAATAAATATAGTTTAGTCATTTCGCACGTTCAAGTGAAACCAATCTATTTTAGTTTTAGTCAAATTATTTTTAAATTTTTTAAACTAAACTTTGACTTTAAATTTAAAAATATTTAAAAATATAAAAAATATAAAAATAATTTATATACATATTTTTTAAAAAAAATATTAAATAATAAAAATTTTGGATAAAAAATCACTTAAAATATGAAAAAAAACGAAAAATATAAATAGTGAAAACTGAACGCAGGGCATATGATCCAAGTTTAAAGTCTTGACCATTTGAGCTATCACTTTTTTGGGATATAAGTATAATATATAAAATAATATAATATATTTTTAAGTCCGAAAAGAAATTTAAAACAGAAAGTTGTCGCCAAAATTTAAAATCTTACATCCAAAGCAAGGTTTTATGGTGTGATTTCGGTTTCGATTTCGAAATCCAGCGAAACTGATACATTTCGGCCGTTTCAGTCGTTTTGTTTTTGACCGAAAGATTTTTTTTAATTATTAATTGGGTATTGACCAGAATTTGACTATATTTTGACTGTACTTTGACTTCAAATTAAAAATATGATAAAATATTGAAAAAAATTTAGAAAAATTTGAAAAATTAGGAATGAATTTATATTTAATTTTATCATAATATTAAATATTATTTTAGTTAATTAATATTAATTTTGATAGTTAGTCACTTATATAGTCTACTTTTAATATATATTAGTGTATTAAAAAAACATACAAGAAATAATATGAATATGAGTAAAAGTTAAAAAATAACATAAGCACATTTAATTTTTCATTAAAATGTACTTCACACATATATAATTTATAAATTCTAAGATAATACAACTAATCATCATAATCATCATCAGTTGAGTTTGGAACATCTGGGTGTGGAATTACATATTCAGTACCTGGATGATCCGAACGAGCATTTGTAGGCATATGAGTTAGAACAACTAGCTCTGCGTGATCTTGTGGCAGCGGTTCTGAAGTATAACCATACATCGAAAGTCCAAAATGAAAATGATAACCATATTGATTGATAACACATAGTAAAAGTAGTCCAATAACCCATAAGAAATAAATATCACACTGTGCGAAGTGTTGAGGGAAAATTACGGTAAGACGCTGATTGATAGCATTAAGTGAACCTTATTAAGGGGCACGCTGATTTTTTTTAGTTATTAATTGTGTGTTGATCATAGTTTGATTATATTTTGATTGTACTTTGACTTTAAATTAAAAATACAATAAAATTTTGAAGACTTTTTTATAAAAATTTAAAAATTATGAAAGAATTTATAATTAATTTTACCATAATATTAAATATTATTTTAATTAATTAAAATTAATTTTGATAGTTAACTATTATTTTTTATATATTACTATATAAAAAAATATATGAGAAATAATATGAATATGATTAAAAAATAAAAATTAACATAAGCAAATTTAACTTATTATTAAAATATAATTGATATATACATAATTTATTAAATATAATGTAATACAACTAATTATCATCATCATCAGTTGAGTTTAAAACATCTGGATGTGGAATTATTAATTACGTACCTGAACGATCCAGATGAACATTTATAGACATACGAGAACAACTAATTTTGCGCAATCTCGTGACAGCGATTCACATGGGAGTAAGACCGACACAAATTTTTTTTGCCTTTACTTTCGATCATACACGTATGCACGTGAACAAAAAAATCAACATATTTCGATCAAAATCATTTTCATTTTAATTGTAACAAATTTTTTTTATTAATTATATTTTGACTAAAATTTAATTTTATTTCAATTATTTTTTAACTTCAAATTTAAAAATTATAATATGTTTAAAAATTATAAAAAATAATGAATAATTACGTGAATAATATTATGGACGTGAACAGTATCTGACAGAAACCAATAAGGATGTTGAAATCAAATTGGCGATAGTGCTGTCCCCAGTGTAAGGCCGGTCTCAGCTTGCGGGAGTATGGGTCAGGTCAGTGAGGGCGCGAGATAGGCGAGGGAGCGACAGTAGACTAGCGAGTGCGCAGGATTCTTGGGCTCGGACACGAACCCGACGCGAGGTCCCCCCCAACACCCCCCCACAAACACCCCCCCAACACCCCCCCCCCCCCCCCCCCCCCAAAAACCCGCCCAACAACCCACGCGAGCTCGGTGAGCTCTCCTCCGCACACACGAGCTCAGCGAGCTCTCGTCCGCACGCGCGAGCCCGGGGAGCTCCCGCTTGCGCGCTCGAGCCCGACGAGCTCCCGCATTTGCGCACTTGAGCTCGCACGCGCTCCTGCCCGCGCGCTCTCTCGCCTGCACACTCGCCAACACGCGCTTCCGCGCGCACGCTCGCTCGGCGCGCTCCCGCCTGTGCTCATTGGTGAAGATAAACAGTAATAAACAGTAAATCTTAACCAAAATCCAAAATAGGATTTTGGTTCGGGACTGATCGGAACCGAGCCGTCTCGGCTGAAACGGCTAAAAAAAAGGAAAGAAAGGGGGTAAAGATAAACAAAGACCAACGCACACACAACTTTGGTGATATAAAAGCATTAAATTCTCTATTAACACGAAGCTTTATCAATTACATTCGAAGAACACTTTTAAAACTTATAATCATAAAAAACAACAGTTTCAGAAATATTTATATCATCAAGCCTTGTCCATGATTTTCCAATGCAGACTAAACAGACATGGCCGAGGTAGGGCTCGCGACCAGGAGCAGCGGCGATTTCTTGTGAATGACGATCCCGAACTTCTCAGTCATGTCGAAATCTTCCATGCTCATCCCAGACGGCAGCTTCCAGTCGAAGTGGTACAAGATGTTGGCGAGCGCAAGCTCCACAGCCAGCACGCCCAGCTGCATGCCCGGGCAAATCCTTCTCCCAGAACCGAAAGGAATGAACTGGAAGTGCTGCCCTTTGTAATTGATCGAGCTTCCTTCGAACCTCTCCGGCTTGAAGACTTCGGGTTCTTCCCACGATTTCGAATCCCTACCTATTGCCCATGCATTGACTAGAATCCTCGTCTTTACCGGGATGTCGTAGCCGTCGATCTTGCGTTCCTCCATGCTCTCACGAGGGGTCAGCAATGGAGCGGGAGGATGCAGTCGAAGCGTCTCGCTTATTACGTGCCTGAGGTATTCCAGCTCGTGAAGGTCGCTCTCCTCCACATTCCCTTTCTTACCGATGACTCTTCGGACCTCGTCTTGTGCTTTCTTCAGCGCTAGAGGGTTCGTTATGAGCTCCGACATTATCCATTCCAGGGTTGAGGCAGATGAATCAGTTCCCGCAAAGAACATATCCTGCGTTGTCGCATGAGAAAGATGCGAGTGAGACCATGCGCTGTATATTATCGCACGGGTCTGATCTTGCAGTAAGAAACCAAATAACATACCATGAGAAGTGCTTTCACGTGGTTCCTGGTGAGGGGAAAGCCAAGGCTGGAATTCTTCTGCAGCTTGAGCAGGACGTCCAGGAAGTCCTCGTGCTCGGATTGGCGGGTCCTGTTGGGACTCGTGTGCTCGGCGATCTCGCTTTCAAAGAAGTTATCCATTCCCTTGAAGCATCCGAGGAGCTTCGCCCGGAGACCGGTGACGTTGTTGAGCCACTCCAACCACGGGAAGAAGTCACCGACTGTGAACCCGCCGAGCAGCTCGACCATCTCCGTCATAATGTCGTGGTGCTTGCTCCGGTTGCAGAGGCCGTCATCGGAGAAGCGGCTCCCGAAGACCTCCTGGCATGTTATGTTGTTTGACAAGCACAGGAACATCTCGCTCAGGTTCACAGGCTGGCCCTGAGCGGAGACACGCGATATGGTCTGCGTCATGATATCGACTTCTCTTTCTCGGATGCCCCGGAAGGAGAGCACCCTCTTCGTGTTGAAGATCTCGAGCGTCGCCAGCCGCCTCATCTGCCTCCAGTGTTCTCCATACGGAGCAATGGCTATGTCCAGCTCCCCATAAGAGAATGTCTTCAAGGTGGTTGTCGTAGGCCGGCTGCAGAAAGCGAGGTCGTGCGCCTTCAACACATCGGAGGCAGCCTCGGGGGACGAGACAACGAGCGTGGGGATGCGGCCAAGCTGGAGGTACATGAGAGGCCCGTGCTTCTCAGCTAGGTCCTGGAAGGTGCGATGCGGGAGCTCGCTGAGCTGGTGCAGATTACCGATGATCGGGAGTTGCCAGGGACCGGGCGGTAGCTTCCTTTTCGATATGAGCCCTAACTTGGTGAACCAGAAGAGAATGGTGAGGAACACAAGAATGCAAGAGTAACCCAAGAGCCCGAACTGGAGCTCCTTGGCTTTCTCGCTGGAGAAGAAGAGATCCATCTCTCTTTCTCTCTCTCCCGGGGTATGCTCTTGGGTTCGTCTTCACTGTAAATCTTGTTCTACAACAAGCGCTTGCATGGACGGCTATTTATAGAACACGATTATCTGAATAGCAAGTCAGTAATGCCAAGCTTCAGCAAATATTTGGTCCAACATGCGCTGAAGTCAGTCAGCTGTTTTGTTCTATTTTTCATTCTAAATTTTCAGGCGTAAAATGACCGGAATGTTAAATTTTCATGTCACGTGCATTTATTTTTATTTTTGAGTACTCTCTTCTTCAGAGGACACATAAAAAAAATATTTTCCTTTCCTTGTTTTAAAAAAAAATCTGGTCAACAAGAGAGTCCATGCTCTTATCTTACAGAATGATCGTAGACCACCAAGTTAGGTGAGCAGCATGCGTGGCAGTTAGTTGGATGTAGAATTTGTGGCTACGGGAATTCCACCATGCGGAAGCTGCCTGACTTGAATCTCATTTGTCGTCTCCTGCTGCACCAAGCCTGAGCATCAGAGCTCATTTAAGATCGTTCGCGGTATTACCGATCACAATCTACTTCTAACCGAAAACTTACTCTTTCGAAGATAGCTATACGAGTCATTATCCTAAACCCTTAACCATATGAATCATTTTCTTGTCGTAGATTACATAGTTTTTCTGCATTCGAAAAGTCTGACTGTAATGAGCAGCAGGCGGAGAGGATTGAAATTTCGTATCGACGTGGGCAGAGGGGGACTTGTCGTACTTGTTCTTCGGAGGATTCAATTCAAACGCAGTCAAAAAAGGCCGAGCTTTGATGAACACAAACTTGGAAATTTGGAACCAGGGTGAGCGGGTCTTCGCGGAAGATCTCTACAGAAAATGGCGGGCCCCTGGTGCGCCTTTCTTTGGGCTGACTTCTTGGTCCAAAACAGGCTTTTAAACAGGCTGACTTCTTGGTTTCAATTTTGTTGATTTCAATTTTAATAGTATTTATATTTAAATATAATATTTATTTTGTTATATTAATTTTTATTTAGCTCAAGTGGTTAAAGTTTTAAATTTTTTTAAGAAAATAAGAGTTCAAATCTCCCTTGTTACAAATTTTTTTTTCATATTGAAAATATTTTTTAATCAATTTTTTTATTTAATAATTTTTAAAAAATATATGTATATAAATTATTTTCATACTTTTAAAAATAATTTTTAGTATTTTAAATTTAAAGATAAAATTTAGTCAAAAAAATTTAAAAATAATTTGACTGAGATTGAAACGAAAATGGTTTCGACTGAAACAATCGAAACATATCGATTTCTCTAAGTGATAAAACCAATCCTGAAAATGAAACATAAAACCTTAGTCCAAAAGGAACTTTTAATAACGGTAGGAGGCAAAAAGCCTTAGAACAGACTCTTGCATATGAACCCTATTACCCTTTAAAAAAAATATAAATAAAGATTTTAATTTTTGATTTTCTAAAAATATTTTGAAACATTCCGATTTGAATTAAAGCTATAACATTTTGATCAAAAATTCGACTTCAAATTTATGTATATTGTATTTAATTTTATATATTATTTTATGTCATTAATCTAATTTAGATGAGATGGTTAACTTTTTTATTTTATTTCACATGATCTAGTTTGAATCCTTTCTTTTACAATTTATTTATTTTTATATATTTTAGGTATTTTTTTATCCAAAATAATTATATATTTAATAATTTTTTTAAAAGATACATGTACTTTTTTAAAAAAAATTATAATATTTTTTATTTTAAAGTCAAAATATAGTTAAAAAATTAAAAAATAATTTGATTGAAATTGAAATAACTTAAATGGCCGAAATGTATCAATTTTGATGGGTGCCAAACTAATTATGAAACCAAAATTTAAACTAAAATTTAAAATCTTGATATAAACTGATGTAAAAATTGATTAATGATGTAAAGGTTTTAGGACTCCATCGAGTTAATACCCCAAACTAAATCAATTGAGTTAGAAAGTTAAATTAATGTATAAAAATCGAACTGTCAATATAGTTAATCAAGGTCTCAAATTGAGCTCATTTATGAGGTAATGGTAACTTGGTGCATTCAACGAAAGGTTGTTCCAAGGTGCATCATGAAACTCATGGCTTCAGTATGTTAACAGCTAGGGCAAACAATCTAAGTGTTAAAAGATATCTATTGACACATTAACAGTTCCAACTCTAGTAGAGTCACACAACTCATCGAGAGGACTAGACAAGCCAAACCAACAAGCCAACTTGGCAGCTTGACCACTAGTGCAATAACAACCTTGGGGTATCCCTCCAATAGATATCCCCAAGGCACCATTTGATCTCTCCTATATTATGAGCCAATAAGAGTTCCAAATCTTATCCACTATAGTTCAACATATAATCCAATTGCTGAAAGTTTAGGACAAATCATACAAAATCTTTAGACCCAACTTATAGGCTTAAGTGATGCCAACTCTTTAGCTCAATATGCCCAACAACAAGTTTAAGCTCAAGCACAGCCTCAAACTCAGGCTCAAGCTCAATCTCAAGCTCAAGTGCACCTACTGAATCAACAATATGAGCCACAACCATATACAGTAAGCCAAACATACCCCAACAAGCAACATTATCCTAGCTGCTAGAGCTTAGCATCGAGGCATCATCAAAGTTACTCAGCTAGCCTCTTGCCTTAATATCAAGCATCAAGGGAGTTTAAAGAACATGATCCCACCTACAACCCTGATAACGAGTCTACTTACCATACCTATACTACTTAAGCTTCAGCTAAGAGTGAACTAGGGAGTTTTAGGGAGACCAAACCACAAACAACTGAGGAAAAAGCCCTGGGCAAGAGTTCAACAAAGCCAAGTGAGGTATAATACTCCCTTGATTCCTGAAATAGTATACTTACTCATGCAACCGAAGTTCAGGCAACCTTCGTATGATGCGCATGATAGTTCAAAGGACCTAATGAATAACGTCAGCATCTTTAGAAAAGCCATGACTTTGTGAGGAGCATAAGACTCTACCATATGCAAAGCGTTTTCAATAACACTACAACGTTCATCCCAAGCCTAATATTTCAAACTTCCGAGGTACTCTATGACTTACTTTGATAACCTAGAAAATAAGTTTATAAAATAGTTCATATTATTGATAACTCGATGAAGGATCCCTTCATACTTTTAACACTAAAGTAGGAGGGAGAGAGCCTAAGGAAATACTTAGCCCAATTTAATAGAGGTAGATTAGAGGTAATTAAGCTAAATAGCTCAATAGATCTTGCTACAATGATCAATGGGATACAACAAGTCTGACTACCGATGAGATGGCGTAAGACTCTCAAAAGCTTAGTTGAGTTCATTTAGCAAGCTAGAGAACACATTAATACTGAGAAGATAATGTTAGTTAAGAGGGAATCTAAGGGGAGCAGCAAGCCAAAAAAGGATTCCCAAGAGGTAAAACTCCCCAAGTCTAAGAAGCAAAAAATAAAGCAACGAGTGTTGAAGAAACTTCCAGATATACACTTCATTAAATAACTCAAGGGCCAAAGTGTTGGCTCAGATCGAACATGAGGAATACCCCAAGCAACTACCACCTCTTTGCTTCAACAAGCAAAGGTAAGACAAGACTAAGTGTCATCGATTTTATAAGCACCATGGTTACAACATTGAGGGGTGTAGACACCTAAAAGATAAAATTTAAAATCAAAGAAGATCACCTATGACAGTTTGTCAAAAGAAGTGCCCATGCAAAAGAGACTCAGGGATAGGAAGAAAACCAACAAGGATCATCTTAGAGAAATCTCACCCTCGAATTTCATAATCTACTAATTAAAGGATATCTTAAGATGATACTTATAGGACCTCCAAGTCAAAGAGAAGTCTTGTCTCGAACCATCACTGGGGGTATGAAGAGATGAAGAGGTAGCATTGCAAACTAAATTTTGGAGGCATAGTTATTTTTTTGCCAAAAACTTAGAGGGAGTTTTGATACCTCATAATGATAGGCTAGTGATCTTAGTGATCCTCAACAGTTATACCATATAATATATCATGATAGATATGGGGAGCGCAATGAATATCCTATTCATTCAAGCTTACAATCAAATGAAGATGGAGAATGTTGAGTTTGGATGTCTCAAACTCAGATTGAAGTTTGAGGTAAAGTAGAAATCTAAAGTTGGATTTGAACTTATGTCTAATTTTGGATACTTATATATAATATTAGGAATTATAATTAGAGTAGAACTCAGAGTCAATAAAAACCTATAAATACTCTCATAATACATAATTTTTAGGTATGATGTAGTGCTGAGTTTGAACTAGAGAGAAACAGAGAAAATAGAGAGAAGAGAAAGAGAGAGTATATTAACTCTCGTGTATGGGTCTTTCTCGAGGTTCTCAGGAGTCTTTCATGGTGGTTCTTCATGGTGTTCTCTTAGAAATTTTCTCTGAAGGTGGAGGCATTACCGAGACTTGATGAAGAATTTAGTTAGAACAAAATGATCCATGAACCTTTCGCTATGAATCCCAATAATTAATATCAGAGTTTAGGAGCAAACAACCAAGATGGTAAAGTTCTTATTCGAGATAGAGAAATTTGACGGCAAGATAAATTTTTTTTATGGTAGAAAAAAAATGAAAGCGGTTCTTATTTACCAAGGTTTGCAAAAGATATTAGAGGATAAAGAAAAGAAACCAACCAAGATAAATGATGAAGATTAGGAAGAGATAGATTAGAAAGTATTGAATTTAATTTTCTATGTTTGACTGCTGAGATTTTGTACAATGTCATTAATGAAAAGATAATGGTAGACATCTGAATAAAACTTAAAAAGTTATACATATTAAAAAGCCTCATAAATAAGTTCTACCAGAAATAATAGTTGTACGAACTACATATTAGTAAAGGTATAATTATGTTGCATCACTTGAATACATTTAATAAAATTATCAATGATTTATTAAAAATTATTGTAAAGTTTAAAGAGAATAATAAGGTGTTGATTCTCCTAATGTCTTTTCCTACTTCACATGATCATATTGAACCATAATTCTTTATGGTAAAAAAACTCTCAAGATGTAGGAGATAATAACTAGTCTTCTTTCTAATAAGAAAAGGAGAAATTCTGATATTAATATTAAGGTTGGTGAAGGATTCGTGATTCACGGAAGAGGAAGATCAAGAGAATGTGAAAAAAATAAATAATGGTCTAGAGCAAAATCAAAGACGAAGGTACAATATTATTCATGTAAGAAATATGACCACATTAGATAGTATTGGCTTGAATGTAAGAAGATAGAGTCCTCCAATATGGTGACAATAATAGTGGATGATACTTCTAAGAATAGTACGAGTGGAGACATTCTTATAGTATTCATAGAAATCGGTACTTCTGGTTAGTGGATTTTAAGTTCTAGTAGTTATTATCATGTTTGCTCAAGGAAGCATTGATTTACTTCTTATGAGCAGAATAAGAAAAAGGTAATATTTATTTAGGCAATAATTCGACCTTTGAGATCACCGATATGGGAATAGTCCAGATCCAGATATTTGATGGAGTAGTTTACACTTTTACTGAGGGGAGATATGTTACCAAGCTACAGAAGAATCTAATTTCACTTAATCTACTAGACTCAAAAGGTTGTAATTATTCAGTAAGAGATAGAGTCATGAAACTACATACGATATTAGGATCCTGATGAAAGGAGAGAAGTGCAAAAATATTTATCAATTGATAGATAATACTATTGTAGGTGGAGTTTTGATGGTTACAGTAACAAAGAGGAAGTGTGATACTCAAAGTGATTCGAAAGGAGATATACATTCTTCCCAAGTTGCTTCTACTATGGCAATAGACACAGATCTTCTGAAAGGCTTTCAGAAGTATAAAACTGTAGGCATGAAAAGCGAATTCGAGGTTAGTTTGAGCTCACATCTTGCAATTAGTTGAATAAGCTAATACTCCAGGGGGAAGGGCTAGATGAGAGATGATGGCTGAAGTTTCGTAATGGTGGCATGCCCGAGTTCAAGCCAAGGTGGAGATTGTTAAGTTTGGATGTCTCGAACTCGGATTGGAGTTGAAGTTAAATTTGAACTTATGTCTAATTTTGAATACTTATTATGTAATATTAGGAGTTGTAACTAGAATAGAACTCAGACTCAATAAGGGTCTATAAATACTCTAGTAATAGATAAGATTTAGGCATGGTGTAGTGCTAAGTTTGAACTAGAGAGGAATAGAGAAAACAAAGAGAAGAGATAGAGAGAGAGTGTCGGCTCTCGTGTATGGGTCTTTTCAGTGCTTCTCGATAATCTCTCATGATGGTTTCTTGTGGTGTTCTCTTATACATTCTCTTTAAATATAGAGGCATTATCAAGGCTTAGTGAAGAGTTTAGTTATAATAAGGTGATCTGTGAATCTTTCGCTAAAAATCCCAACAAGAGAAAACGTTGGATTCATACATTGGAACAATCACCAGATTCACTAGAGACTAAATCACCCTGCTCGACATGATCAACCTACTCCTAACATTGGAGGAAAACCCTAAGAGTGTGATGGTAAAGTCCAAGTTCATAGTGGTATGAATCAGTTCAACTTATAACATCATCCTAAATCATCCAACTCTTAATCTCAATTTTTTTTTAGTTATGAGATTTTTTACTAAAAAGTACAAGAGAAGCATAGGGAGGCCAAAGTCTTGCAAAATGATACGAAGCAATTTATTAGCAAGAGTATCTGAGATAAAAAAGGTAAAAGTCTAGTGGTTATAGAAATCAGTAAAATTACCACCAAACCAAAAAAATAATGTATGCTGAACTAATAGAGTAGCACGTCAAACTAATAATCAAAGGAGGTTCAGGAAGAATGAGGTAGCCAAAGCTTGAACATCCAAATGGCAAAATGCTACTAAAAACTTAGCATCTTAACAACTTAAGAAGGTTTTTCTAAATAAAGTTATGATTCTGTTGCTGCATTAGAGCTTATTAGTGATGGGGGTCAGAAAATCAGTCTAATAAAAAGTTATTAAACAAAAGACATTGACTCTAGGTCACACACCTACCCGAGATAAAAAAGACCTTAACTCCAGTTCACACACCTACCTGAGGCATAAAGACCTTAGCTCTAAATCACACACCTATCTGAGATACAAAGACCTTGGCTTCAGGTCATGCACGCACTTGAGGTACATAAAACCTTGACTCTAAGTCATGCACTTAACCAACACACACAAGTTTGGCATTAAACTATACATATGTCTAAGTCACAACAGAAGCTAGCCAAACACCAGATTTCTCGGTGAATAAAGGCTCCACTTAGGAATTTGTCGTAATGAGTATGACTTATTCTAAAAATTGAATACAAATTAATATCACTTTTGCCTCAAGGTAAAACTTGGGATTATTGAAGCTTGAGATAATAAAACCAAATCATGTGTTTAGCTTTTAAGAATTATTGATTGAAGATAAAAAAATATTTTTGGGATAAAATCATTTGTGATTCGAGAAATAATTCTCTACAGAATTGAATTCTTTTCTGAATAAAATCATAACTGACTTGGTAAGAAACTAGGTTAAAATATGTGATTAAATTTTTCAAGATGAAACATCTTTTGATTCGAGCAAAGCCTTATGACCAAAGTAAGTTCTTTGTTTTGGGTAAAATCATGGTTGGTTTGAAAAAGACTATCTCAATTATTGTTACATTAGTTAACAAGTAAGAAATCCGAGCCAAAATCAACCATATCCGAATTAAAACTTATACAAAAACAAGTAAAAACTTTCTATTAATATTGGGAGTAAACAAATTACAATTCTAAATCAATACTTGGCAAAACATTTTCATCTACCAAATTTACAAACATTTAGTTTAGAACAAAAAATTACAAAAGAGGAAACTCAGCTACTTATTGGGTGCCCCGATTGCCTCATTGACCTCGTTCATGCTTATGGAGTAGTCTAGGTTGGAGCTAAACTTGAGCATAGTCTCATCTCTGGCAAGTACCTCTTCATAATCATATTTTAGGTAGAATCTAATTGAAGTCATAGATTTTAGTTTGGAGGTCTTCAGGGGAATCCAAGCTCCTTGTAAGATCATATAATAGTGCCCTTGCAATAGAAGTAGCCCTAGTCGAAGGAGGTAGCCAAGAGCTCACCCCTAGACTATAGGTTCGCAGGCCTAAACTTGAACTTAGCAACAACCGAGACTTTTGTTTTGGCTAGAACTAGCTCGAAATCCTCGCTCTGAAGAAAGGTCACCATGGCCACCTCATGAGCCTTGTTCAACTTGGTTTCCTATTGGAGCCAAAGGTCCTCTAGCTTCTTTAAAGCCTTTTCCCAAGTCATCTCAATGGAGACCTTGTTGGCCTCGATCGTGGCCTTGGTGTCATTGGTTACCTGCTTCATAGCCTCCACCTCAGCTTTCTCCATCTTGACCTACTTTGCTTCGAGTTGGAGGTTTGCTAAACGTGACTAGAGTAAGGCCACCTCAAACTCTGCCGTGGTGACCCTAGCTTGGTACTTTGAGATATTTTTCAGGGAGGCATAGAACCTCCTCCTATAAAAATGAAAAAACTTCAAGGCCTACGAACCAAGCCAAAAGTTAGATAACTACAAAGAAGGAACTAGGAGAAATGAGGAGCTACGTTTTAATACTTCTTCATAGGTCGTAACTCCCTGCATGAAGAGTTAGTCATCAAGGAGTCAAGCCTCAAGGCAGTTGGAGTCTAGGCTGAAGTCAAAGTTGAAATCCTCCTCAACACTGAGGTCAGCTAGCTCCTTCCTAACTTGGTGAGTTCTAGGGCTCCACTTCAAGGTCACTCGATGAGGAGGAGGAGACAGGGTTAGAGGGAGTTAGATGACACTCCTTGCCCTCTAAATAGGTACCTCGATTATCAGGATCGGGACTTCCATTAAAGGGATTGTAGTCAAAGGATTCGGAGGGTCTATGGTTTCGGTTAAGCAAATAGGAGGGGTAGTAGGCTAAGATGCCAACTGTGGAGCCACGATTGACCATCCGAGATAGCCAAAGAGTCCAAGAAGCAATCCTCAAACAATAAATAAAATTAGATTAGTTTGAATATATAATCAGGAATTGTGAAAACATGACTTTCAATAGTGTAAGTTCCTGTTGTTAATTACCTTGACAATTGTCAAAAATTTTCTGAAGTAAGAAACCTAGATAATAAGATAGAAATATGAAAAAAAAACATGATTTGATTAATTTAAAGAGAGGTATATGTCTTAATTAAGGGGATATACTCACTTTATAATTTTAAAGAATTTAGATTCATGATCATAAAACATGTTATGATCATAAAAAATATGAAATGAAGAAGAGATTAGGAAGAGCTTGATGCTCATTGCTGTCCCATTTCCATACACTTGATCAAGTGAAATTTGACTCCTACAAGTGCTTGATTTAATCCTTAGTAGATGTTGATAATTTTATTTGATTTCAAAGTATGGCCAACTATTTTGACTAATTTTAGTTGACCCTATTAAGGCTTGAAATATCACCAATAATTTTTTACTTGTTGTCAGTTGACTTTAAACACGGTGTTTACCTGATTGACTAAATGAATTCAACTCTATCTTAGTGCGATTTTGATTTGAGAGAATGATTAATAGCTTTAGTTCATGCTAATTGTTCCCGATTTGATAATCAACAACCTCTAAGCATTCTACTAATTATCTACATAAAAACACTGGAATTTATATTTACTTTTCTACTAAAAGGGATTTATTATCAAATATAAATTCCTTTTGGTGGAGAATAAAGGTTAATTTTTCTGTTAAATGAAAACTAATGGTAAATTTGATTTAATATTTTCAATAGCCAAAATAATATTCTAAAATTTCCATAATATAGTTTGTTATTTATCAAAAATCAAGGAAAATCACCCAAATGATAATAAAAATGAGCTGAAAATTAGACTATTTTACGAATATTTTTGTGCATTTAAGTGAGTGCTTGGATGGGGTATAAGTTTTAAAAATGGTAAAACTAGCAGAAGTGATAGAAGTGAGAAGTAGTACAAATGATGAAAGTATGATTTTAGTCATTTGAAAAATTTTGATGTGAAAGTGGAAGAATTGACAGTTCCGTGAGTTTTTTGATTTCGATCATTGGGATAATAAAATCTAAAATAAGTTCCATAACTTCAGTCGTTTGAGAAGGGTGATATGCGAAAGTGAAAAAGTGATTTAATAGGTATATTAGTTAAAAATATAATATTTATTTAAAAATAAAAATATTATAATTAAAAATTAAAAATTAATTATAATTGGGATAATATTTATTTATAATATTTTAAATAATTAGGATAATAAAAGTATATAATTATGATATTAATATATGGCAAAAAAATTTGAGATTTTTAATATTAATACAATTATTATAATACATGGCAAATACGTGAAAAATAATATTAATACAATTATAATATTAATTAACTGAAATAATTTGAAATTTTTTACAAATATACACCTAACAACTTAATAATTTTTGTAAATAAATTATTATAACTAGGAAATTAACATATTTAACATAACGATCAACTTACTGACATTTATTATTTTAATAACTATTAAATTAAAATCAATTAATGTATTTTTTTTAAAAAATATGTCCCTAAAAATTAAAGGATTTTTTAAAAAATACCCCTAACCAATCACATATGAAGTCTTTTTTAAAAAAAAGATCAACAATTATTTTTTGAAGACTTCTATCGACTATTGTTATTGGAACCAACTTCAACATATCATAATAAGCAACCTTAAAAATACACAGATTCTATTCAACTCACGCTCTTACCACAAATTGAGTCATTATTGACAATTATTGATAATTATTTTATCCAAATTCAAATCCGTACATAATGTAAATGTAACTTAAGCCAACAGTACCCCAACAGATGTTAGATCATACTATGAAAATCTCAAAAGCCAAATGAAATACATAACAAAATGCAATTAGGAAACACAATCACAAACAATATCATCAATCACAATTTTAAAGTTAAAAGTTTAGTGTTCAGATCAAGATACATGAGAACAACGACCGTGAGTGCAAGGTTAGGGAGGACAAGGGCAGTTCAGACGAGCGCAGGGGTGACGACAATCGGGATGGTCCTAAGCTCGTGCTTGGGCCAGCTGAGGAGGCCAGCAACGAAGACAAGATCGGGGGCGAAATTAGGGACGGCAGGTCGGTTTAGACCAGTGTGAAAACAGCTCTGATGAGTGCAGGGTAAAAGATAGCTGAGACAACCTCGAGCTCGAACTCTGATGGGCTGGAGAGATTGATGAGGAAGGCAAAGCCAAGAGCTAGATCGAGGATAACAGGTCGGTCTAGACAAGCGCGAGGACAGCTCCGGTGAGTGCAAGAGTAGAGATGATGGGCACGAAAGTGATGAGCATGACGCGGACTATGGAGTGATACAGACGCAGGGGACTGGGCTGATAAGAAGGTGGTGGAACCACCATTCGGAGATCGAAGTCATAGAAGTGGACGACGCGGGCTTCACCCACTTCACCCGCTTCTCTCACTTCTCAATCACTTCTTAGCTCACGGTGACAGAGAAGAGAAGGATAGAGAAGGAGAGAGAGATGGGAGGAGGAGCCATGAGAACCGCCGCAAAGGCCGCCGTGCTGGGCGGATGCCACTCCGCCGGTTCCCGCGCGGCTGCCAGCTCGCCGGCCTCCGCCGTGCCCGCTCCCGCAGGAGGATCGGGGCTGGCGATCTTCGTCCTTTCCTCCGATAAGGGCCTCGCGGCCGATGCGCCGGTGGCGCCGTCGGCGTTGGAAAGGCCTTTGTTTGAGATGGACGACTGGGAATTCGCTGGGGGGAAGGAGGAGGCGCTCTTGGATTCGCTGCATCCGGCTCCAAGGCTCGTTTTCGGGCCCGTGCCGACGCTAGAGGAGGCAAAGGAGGCTGCTTCCGATCTGAAAGATGCCATCGGAAAGTGAGTTGAATCGCATTCCCTGCACTTGGTTATTTAGATTGATGGCGATATTCACTGGCTTCCTTTATAATTTCAAATTGATTCTTTTTCTGAATGCAATGATCAAGATATGTTTATGTGTTTGTGTTGATATTCAATCAATATGCCTCCGTACACAATTGAGAATGAACAAATTTATTATGTTCTCCTTCTCTCTGGAAACAGTAGCATTGTTCTGGTTTGGTTTCAAATTAAAAACATGGTTAAAATTAAAATTAATGAATTATTTTTTAAAATTAATAATTTTTATTAAAATTATTCTATAATAATTTAAAATTCGAAAAATTATTTAATTTTTTATAATAATTTAATTTAATAATAATATGAAATAAATAATATTAATTTTATAAAAAAAATCATTTTGAAAATGTTGATCTTGATTCTAATATTAAACTAAATGGTACCTAACATTCTCACCTAAACATAACTTGTTCTGTAGGAGCATGCTTCCTTTAACTGTTGATTATTCACTGATATTTGAATAATCTACCACCAAAACTATAAAATAGAACTAGCTGATCCGATGTCATCCATTTTTAACAGATGAATAGATAAGTATTTTAATGTTATCTAGCAAAATTTACCAGAGAGATGCTAAGCTAAAATGTTGCTTGACGTTATTGTAATAACCAAAAAGTTTGTGTGGCTCATATAATACCCCAGCCTACAAATGATTTAGAAAGGCTTTTTTTTTAGCAATATGAAATTTACCATTTTATAGCCTTGTCACTACAAGGAATAAAAGAATGCAAAGGTTTGTATTCTTAAAAAAAAAAAGATTTGCAATAGTAAATTCCCACAAAATAAAAAAGAAAAAACCCAATTGTAAAGGATGTACAACAAACAAAACTAACGGTAGCATTTTCCAATCAGCAAAAGAAAAACAAAAGGCTTCAGTTGTTTATCATCTTTTAGCCTTCTCTTTTGGATCTTTTTGTTGCTAGACCTCCTACAATGAAAAGAAATTAGAGCTTTACTATGTCATCAACAATCCTGAAAAATTTTTATTTAAATTTTTCATTGCATATATATGACCATCCTCACATAGTGGAGCAAAGTAAAGCAATAAAAACTTCATATGTTCTGCTCTTTTCTTGGAAAATTCTATTGTTTTTCTTCTTTCATAGCAACCACAAGATGGTAATAGAGGTTAGGTCCCTAATTTTTACCTTCCCGGCTTTTGACTTTTCCCTCCATCCTGTCCATAAGTCAAGAACAAATGCAAGGGGGCTTGCATATTTAGGCTGGGCAAGATTTTTTACCATATCTCAAGTGAAAAGGTACAAGCATAGAAGAGGTGTTGTATGCTTTCCTCCTACTCATTATAGAGCATACAAGGTTGTTTAGTGTCCTTCCAGGAAGGCTCCTTTTTTCTAGATTATCCAGTGCAAGTATTTTATGATGGAATAATAACCACGCAAAGATTTTAATCTTCATAGGATAAGGTAATTTTTAGATAATTATAAGAAAGAGGGAAATAACCCCAGATTCAGTGAGAAAAGCATACACAGATTTGACAAAAAAAGGTTTTTGTTCCACTTTCAGTTTAGGTTGTCTCTATTCTGACTCAATTCTAAGGGTATATATCTTCTAATGTTTTCTTCAGAGGCTTTGATTTCAGGTGGAGCTCTTCTCCTAATTAGTGTGCTCTGATTTCTAGCATTGGTTATGTTGACTGACTGATCAGAATGTAACATTTCAAGACTAATACCATTCAACAATCTATCTGTCCGAAAAAATATATTTGTTCCCTTACCAACCACAGGATTAACATTGTTTAGGAATTTATTTTTGACACTCAAGTCCCTTTTTCAAAATACAGAACATACTTTTGAATTAGGGGAGTACAAAAAGGGGGCTTCATCTCTGTAGTATTTGATCAGGATCATATTCCTCTATGGGTTGCCTTTGTCGTTAAAAAAATTCCACCACCACTTTATAAGTAAGGATTGATTAAAAGTTATAGAGTCCTGAATGCCCATGCCCACATTTTATTTCTTTTTCTTGCATACTAGGCCCCAATTGGCTAAATGATACTTATTTTCTCCATCAAGACCTCTCCATAAAAAATGTGCTCAGATTTGGTCAAGTTTTTTAAGGACTTACTTTAGTAATTGGTAAAAAGCCATCCAACAAATAATGGTAGTCAATAGAATAGAATTCAGTAGTACAAGCCTTCTTTCCATGGATAGGATTTTACCTACCCAATTTTTTTAGCTTCCTTTCCATATTATGGATCATAGGTAGCCATTTACTCCTAATTAATTTTATGTCTTTAATAAGCAAGCCCATATATTTGAAAGGGAGTCCTTCAATTTTATAGTTCACGATTTCAGTTAAGTAATGTGGTTTTTGGGACTATATCTTGGAAATTACAACAACTAGAGATAAGAAGAGATATGAAAAACTTGCAGACTCTAATTGCTATAATAGAGGTTTATTGGGCTGGAATTCGATGGTTACAATGGTGCTGCTGCCCTCCTTATATAGAGGGCGGGCTGAGCTTATGAGCTCAGCGCTTACGTCATAATGCTACAGTGCGCTACAGTGCACTACAGTGTACTTGCTACAGTGTACAGTGTACTGCTACAGTCGCACCGCCCTATGTACAGTGATCACCGTCCTATGTACAGTAACCCTATACTAGAGTACAGAATGTTACAGTGACAGCTGTCTGTACGACTACAGTAGCTATACTGTAGCTACAGTGTTATTCTTCATCTCCCCACCACGCTTCCGTTTGCTAGGGACGAGCGGTAGGTTGCTAGTTCGGGTGATGGCATCTTGGACTTGTTGGGTAGTGTTTTGGAGCTGTTGATCGATCTGTGCTATGGCGAGATACCATGAAGCCCAGAATCGATCCCAGGTGCTTAACTACCTGCACGCCTGTAGTTTGAAGTTTCGAATGACGCAGAGTTGTTGAAGCGTCTTGATGGCAGCAGCTGCTGTTGATGGTCTGGCGTCGTTGTTTTGGGGGGTGGTAGGGAACTCTGTAGATGTAATAGTATCCCTGCTAGCTTCTGCTGTCCTTGCTTTGTTGGTGCTTCGTGGACCTTTGTTATTGCGCTTGCTGCGAGCTCGAGGATGTCGAGATCTTTTTCGTTTGGCCATCCTGCAAGCACTAAGGAAGAGAGTAGCCTAGATAATGTGTCAGCAAGCTGGTTATCCTTACCTTCAATGTATTCGAAATGTACCGGGATACCGATCCCAGTTATATAGCCGGTGAAGGCTACCCACTGCACCCTGGATGGTTTGTGGTTAGGAGACTTGTTGAAGAAGCTGATGATGGCTTGGCAGTCGGTTCTAATGGTTAGTTCCTTCCTATCCAAGTAATAGATCTTCAGAGCTTCTAGAGAATTCATGACAGCATATATTTTTGCGTCAATTATTGACTTGAGTGGATTGAATTTTCCACTAGCATAAGCGCAGATGCGTTCAGTAGATCTAGGGTCGTACTGGCATGATTTTCACTTGCAGATTCCTCCCCATCCTTCCATACAACCATCCGTTTCCAGGATGATGTAACTCCCTACCGGTGGTACTTCTAGATCCGGTAGTTTCTGGACTATCTGCTTGATTTGGCCCACCAGGGCCCAGTCCTACTGATTCATTTTCTTCTCTCCGGTTGGGCTGGTCTTGGCATAGAGCGAGCTGAGTAACTTCCCCAGATTTGGAATATAATTCCTGGCATAGTTGAGGATCCCTAGCCAGGAGCGAAGTCCTTTTTTTGTTGTTAAGGATCTATCTTGCACTTCAGTGATCTTCTTGATTATATGTGGTTGTAGCCTGATCCTCTGCTTACCTATAATAGCACCAAGAAACTCTACCTCTGTGACTGCAATCTTCATCTTAGTTGGGCTCAGGACAAGCCCATGGTTTTCACAGATGTCGAGCATAGTGCTTAGGTGCTTTGCGTGTTCCTCCTCCGTCTGAGAGAAAACGAGGATGTCATCAATGTAAACAACAATGAAATCTTCCGTACCTTTGAAGCAAGCGTCCATCTTTCGCTGAAAGACAGCAGGGGCATTTTTTAGTCCGAATGGCATGACCAACCATTCGTATAAGCCTGTGGGGACCCAGAATGCGGTCCATTCGACGGAGTCCGGATGCATGGCTACTTGGTGGAAGCCGCTCTTCAAATCAAACTTTGAATATACCTTGCTATTGCTGACCCTCCTTAAGATAGTATTGATCCCTGGGAGGCTGTACTGGTCCTTGTTAGTGAGATCATTGAGACGTTTGTAGTTAAAGACCAGTCTTTCCTTCCCTTTTACTTCTTTGCCTGTTGCTGGGTCAATTGTCATCCCGGAGTTGACGACGAAAGCTGTTGTTCTGTGTCGGCTCTTGCTTGGCCGAATAACTCCTATGCTTAGCAAGGCTTCTATATGCCGCTTGAATGTGTCCTGCAGCTGCGGCGTGACATGCTTCAGTGGGCGATCTTCAATGACAAAGTCTGGATTTTTTATATCCAGATGGCACACCACTTTGTTTTTGGCCCAATGCCTGAGTGAGTTTTCTCCGATGAACCCAGCTTCCTTGAGTCTTGTCACTGTGGGTTGGAACCTGCGGATAAAGGACTCCCTGCTTTCTCCCGCGCTGTAGTATACTGATTGCTGGACATCAATATACTCGTCTTCTTCTAGTTCCAATTCTTCTACTGCAGCGGCTACCGATGCTGTGGGGGAAGTACTAATTACAGTTAGATTTTTATAGAAGGTAACGATAGTACCTTCAATTCTGACTCCTCCTTGCATGGCTTTGATGAAATTACATCCGATTATCATCTAGATGCCATCTCCTAGCTCCATCTTGAAGCTATATGTATAGGGGATTTTGAAGCTGTTTTCCCCGATATGTATTTTTCCTCCTTTTAGCTTCATTCTTGCCGTCTGCTTTTAGTTTATTTCACTAAATTGCACGATGAAGCTGTTTTTCTCTAGTGCTTCTGGTGGTACTAATGCTTTGTCAATACAGCAGGTGGTAGCTCCTATGTCTAATATTTCTCGTACTTGAAACCTGGGAACATTTGGTATTTCAAGTTCAATAGTCATATTGTAGAGCATGTTTTTTACCATTCTAGGTCCTGGTTTGAATTGAGCTACTTCATTTGTTACTGTTTTATAGACGCTTTCCTGGAATAGAACATTGGTATGTTCTTGTCCTTCCTCCGGTCCTGCTTCCGGTTCTGCTTCCTTTCCTTTACAGAGCTCCTCATAGTCTTTTCGCAGGTCTGCTTCTAGCTCTAGCTCCTGCGCTTTCCCTTTGTAGTATTCTACTTCTTTCTTCAGTCGCTCGATCTCTCCATCGCACCATGCAATGTAGTGTTGTTGCTCCTGTATAAGCTTCTGAGACGGGAATGATGCGGGTGGGGCTGGTGCAACTGGAACTTCAGTTTTGAAGTAGTATGGCCCACATAGGTTACAAGCAGTAACCTTGCATTTGGGGCAATGGATTCTTGCCCTTTGGATTGTTTGACGCATGCAGCATACACACCTCTCTTCTTGTGGTTATACAAGGTCATTATGCTACCATGAATGAAGACATTGTTCTTGTGAGTCAGGTAAGGTTACCTGTGGGTGATATCCTCCTTCAAGTTCTCCGAGGACATAGATTGTTTCGCCCTGTATGAGCGGACTGAGGGAAATGTGGAGGTTCTGAGCATCCTCCCCTTCAGAGATGCTAAAAATAGCATCACTTTGTTTCTCTCCTTCTCGCACAGAAATTAAGTCATAGTCTTCAGGAATATTGAGTTGCTCAAAGATGGCAACTCTCTTTACATTTCTCCTATCATTAGGAAATGCTCTGGCGAAATGTCCTTCATTGCCACAAAGGTAGCATTTGCACTTTTTATTCCGCACCAGGTGCTTCCTTTTCTCTATTCGCTCGTGGGTGTCATGCGGTTTTCCTCTGTATGTCTTTGCCTTTCTGGCTCCATATTTCTTTTCTTTGGCATAATACCCTGGGATCGGGATCTGGTTACAGAAGGAAAGATCCTTGAGAGATCTTTTGAACGCCGCATCCTTACATTCCTCTTCCAGATATTTGTAAGCAAACAAAATTCGGGGTATTACCCCAATATTAACTCCGGGGTATTTGTTGTCAAGGGCCGCCTTCATTCGTCGGCCCAGTTCACTTAGCATCTTCATCCAGAATTTTTCAGATAAGTCAGTACCACAATATAATCTTCCAGATTTTGTTGCTAACCTGAGATAATCATTCATGTAGAGGACAATGTCTTTCACGTTGTCACATGAAAGCCTTTCGAGATCTCGGCATGCTGCATCTTGTGTCATGGTGGATCCCTGAGCTGGATCTTCTAGTGAGAATACTCTTCTCATCTGGGAGAGGATGTTTTGAGTTCCCTCTCTCCCTTCACCAGCTGCAATGGTAGCCTGGTATTCATTTGCATACATCATACGCCACTGTATCCAGGCAAGCCTTTCAGCTTCACCTAGCAGATTCTCCATGTATTCTATTTTGTCCTTGACATCGGTGAATCCTAAGCTGGAGACATGGTTCCTTGGGATGGCTTCCCATCGAGAAAATGCATCCTCGAAGAAACCGAGTTGCTCGGGAATCACGAACAAAGCTCCGCCACTCTGCTGTGCGGATGGGAGCGTCCACATTTCATTATTAAATCCCCGCTTGAAGTTTCCCTGACTTCTTTGCTCAAATGTAGGTGCCTGGGACGTTGATGGGTTTGTATTCTCCGCCGGTGGATAACCTGGGGGTCCCATCATCGCATCTTGAGGGGGCATATATGGCCTGTTGGGAGATGCCGCCGTAGTAATTGTACTTGCGTACAATTGTTCCGCCAGTTTTTTCAAAGTGGGATACTCCATCTCTGGCTCTTCCTCAAATCCTGTAGCAATAATGTTAGCTACTGGGGGGAGGTTGGTGTTACCTTCCGTACTTTGCTGAAAGATCGGTAGATCAGCGGGTTCTTTTTCATCATCAGCATGATCAGCGGGTTCTTTTCCATCATCATCATCCCACATGGGTCGACTTGGAGTGGGATAGTCATAATAAAATGATTCTGGGGGTGAGTAGTGTACGTAATAGTCAAACTTACCACTAGGCTCTCCCAGTGTATCCCAGATTTCTCCTGGGTGTTGGTGATGAGGATCCCTGGGAATTATGCTACTCTCAGGGGCGATTTCCTCTTCATCAGGGTACTCATCCCATTTTGTGGCTCGGGATGGGTAGTCTAGTTCTCCTTCTGAGAATTCCTGATCTTGTTGTAGATGAAAATAATCTCCGTCTTCCTCGTACTCAGATTCTTCTATCAGGATGGCTAGCAGATGAGGGGCTCTGCCGAGCTCCTCTTCATCACTGGAAGCTTCGTCACTCTTCTGGTCGTAACACGATCTTCTGTGCATTATTGCTGGTTTATATCCTCCGAAGCGAAGGGAAATGCTTCCATCTAAGTGGCTCCTGCTTGTTACCTCCTCCGGTTGCGCTGGGGTTGAGATTTGGGTTGGGCGAACAACCCAACTCCGTCCTTGCAATGCCTCCGTAGAGTATTTTCGCCCAGGGAGGGCGTGTACTCCATGGCTTGCTAGGTAGTTTACGACCCCTTGGACCTCGTAGGCAAAACCCACGTTTGGGGTATTGGACAGTCTTCCCACCATGCCTCTGGTGATCAGGAGATTTGACTCCCCGTTTTGCCAATTGTCGTATCCTCTGGTTAGGATGGAGACGTGGAGGTTCCTGTAAAAGTCCCCAATTGTCATCATGGCGTCAGATATGACGTAGACCAGTTGGCTTCCTTTGGTCAGGTCCACTTTCATTGTAGCCAGTATTGCTTGGTCTCCCGCCCATCGATTGTCCCGAAAGACAATTAACGCCAGCGTACCGACCTCCTGTCGGTGTAAGATCTGGGTGCGGAGTTGTAGTACTCTCAAATGTATGTACTGCATTCCGCTTCTTCGTAGTTGATTGTAACTTTCCTCCTGTATAAAAGGTAAATCAACTTGATTGTTATTAATGCACAGGATGGCTTCTTCTGACCTATGCATATACACCCGATGGTGTGCATCATCCCTGCGGGAGTGATACAGGACTTCTGTTGGAACTATTGCCGCTCGTTCCTACATTGACAACCTCAATTGCACCTGAGGGTCAATCTGCTGCTCCAGCGTGTTCTGCAGGGCACTTCTCCTTGTGAGGAGTCTGCTCATTCTTCTTGTTGCTTGCTGAGCAGTGTAGAGGTGCCTATGGCTCCTCCGGTATCCTCGAATTTGGTCCTCAAACAGAGAGGGAGTGGTTGAGGAGGACGGTCATTTCTGGATCAGCTGGGTAGTAGTGTTTGATGTCATTGGTTCTCAAGCTTTCGTATTTCTTCCTGGAGGATATAGTAAGGATCCCTAAAGATCCTTAGTTTTCCTCTCGCTTCCCGAGGCTTTTGAATGTTGTGTCTTTTGAGCTGTTGAAGAAGCTCTTTCAGCTGAGCTAGGCCTTCGTCTGGTTTCGTCAGCTATGTGAGGCCTCCGTTCTCAGGTTGCCTAACAGCTTCAAGTACAAGTTCTCGTGCTTCCTATTTTGTGAAAGATCTGCTGTCGAGAACTGCTGTTGTAAGAGTTCTGAGGGAAATCTCCAACTTTGAGATTTCCTGTGTTGTGTTATTGCACAGTTCAAGTAGTTGCTTAAAATATTTCAGATTAACTCTTGATGAAAGGCTGGTTTTATCATAGACCACAGAGAGATTATGGGCTAGTTGATTTGTTGAAACTTTTGGTGTTGAGGCAAGGTCAAGGTACTCGAGATTTGCGGTTCGGGAATGCTCATACCATTCCTGAATGGATTTTTCCCATGTTTCAGACATCTAAGCTTATTCACAGTTTGCTAAACTCAGCCAAGGATAAGTTCCAGATTAAATTAGATTTAAACTAAGATCACACAAGTGTGCCCTTGGGCTTACCATCGGCCTCCTGCCTTCGCTGCCAAGTTAGGACTTGTTCTTTTTCTTAGTTAAATCATAACTTAATCCGCATAATATCACAAGGATGAAAGTAGTTACTTGTGAATTTTAGTACAAAGTCATGGCATGGTAGTGAGTGACAGGAATTTGGTAATCGCGAACCCTTACCTTAACCTCGTCGTACCCTGACCTTTGAGGTGTCTACTCCTCCATATCTTTGGCAGGCTCTGATACCATGTGGTTTTTGAAACTATATCTTGGAAATTACAACAACTAGAGATAAGAAGAGATATGAAAAACTTGCAGACTCTAATTGCTATAATAGATGTTTATTGTGCTGGAATTCGATGGTTACAATGGTGCTGCCGCCCTCCTCATATAGAGGGCGGGCTGAGCTTATGAGCTCAGCGCTTACGTCATAATGCTACAATTCGCTACAGTGCTACAGTGTACTGCTACAGTGTGCACTGCCCTATGTACAGTGTTCTACAATGAACACCGCCCTATGTACAGTAACCCTATATTAGAGTACAGAATGCTATAGTGACAGCTGTCTGTACGACTACAGTAGCTATACTGTAGCTACAATGTTATTCTTCATCTCCCTGGTGCAGTGAGCGTGGAAAATGAATCAGCAGGACTGGGCCCTGGTGGGCCAAATCAAGCAGATAGTCCAGAAACTACCGGATCTAGAAGTACCACCGGTAGGGAGTTACATCATCCTGGAAACGGATGGTTGTATGGAAGGATGGGGAGGAATCTGCAAGTGGAAATCATGCCAGTACGACCCTAGATCTACTGAACGCATCTGCGCCTATGCTAGTGGAAAATTCAATCCACTCAAGTCAACAATTGACGCAGAAATATATGCTGTCATGAATTCTCTAGAAGCTCTGAAGATCTATTACTTGGACAGGAAGGAACTGACCATCAGAACCGACTGCCAAGCCATCATCAACTTCTTCAACAAGTCCCCTAACCACAAACCATCCAGGGTGCGTGCTTGCAGGATGGCCAAACGAAAAAGATCTCGACATCCTTGAGCTCGCAGCAAGCACAATAACAGAGGTCCACAAAGCACCAACAAAGCAAGGACAGCAGAAGCTAACAGGGATACTATTACATCTACAGAGTTCCCTACCACCCTCCAAAACAACGGCGCTAGACCATCAACAGCAGCTGCTGCCATCAAGACGCTTCAACAACTCTACGCCATCCACAACTTCAAACTACAGGCATGCAGGCAGTTAAGTACTTGGGATCGATTGGGAGATGAAGAATAACACTATAGCTACAGTATAGCTACTGTAGTCGTACAGACAGCTGTCACTGTAGCTGAACGACAGCTGTCACTGTAACATTCTGTACTCTAGTATAGGGTTACTGTACATAGGACGGTGATCACTGTACATAGGGCGGTGCGCACTGTAGTAGTACACTGCACACTGTAGCAAGTACACTGTAGCACTGTAGCGCATTGTAGCATTATGACGTAAGCGCTGAGCTCATAAGCTCAGCCCACCCTCTATATAAGGAGGGCGGCAGCACCATTGTAACCATCGAATTCCAGCCCAATAAACCTCTATTATAGCAATTAGAGTCTGCAAGTTTTCCATATCTCTTCTTATCTCTAGTTGTTGTAATTTCCAAGATATAGTCCCAAAAACCACATTATCTGTTTCCTAAGGACAACTTCCCAATTTAACCACTAAGCTTCTATAAAAGTTTATTTTCATTATTGATAAATTTTCAAATATGTACAACAAGTATTTTACGTTTAAGAATTGCTCAGCCACAGCTTCTCCAAAGATCAGTGTGTCATCGGTATAATGCAAATTTAAAAACCCAAATAAACCTTTGATCAACTCAGCATCTTGTGTCTAATGTAATATTCTATAGAGACAATCAATTATAAGAATGAAGAGATGTGGGAACAAAGGATCTCCTTATTTTTTACCCTTATTACTATAAATGCTTTTATGGAAAGTTTTATTTAAAAAAAATGGAGACCTTGGTTGTCTCTAAGATGTCTTTTATCCACATACTTTATTTATCCCAAAGTCTCTGACTTTCAGTAAATTTACAAGGAAGGCCTAATTAATATTATCACAAGTTTTTTCAAAATTCAACTTTAACATAGTCCCATTAATTCTCTGCTTTTTAATCTGAAAATTAATTCTTAGACAATTGCAACACTTTTCAGTATATACCTGTTAGGGACGAAGACAATTAGGGTAGGGTCAATTAGTAGATAAATTTTCTTTTTCAATCTCTCAACTAGTACTTTGGTGAAAATTTTTAGAATACAATTTTGTAGGAAGATGGGCCTAAAGTCTTTTAAAGAGTTAGCACTCTCCTTTTTAGCGATTAGGGTAATTAAATCAAAATTTGCTTTTTCAATAGAGAATCTGTCATGGTATAAGTCATTCAATATTCTTTTAATGTTCTCTTTAACCATATCTTAAAATTTTTTATAGAACAAAATGGAAAAGTCATTTGATTCGGGAGTTTTTAATTTAGCCATATACCACAAAGCCTTTTTAATCTCATTTTTAGAAAGACAGTTTCTATGTCACTCAAGTCAACTTTAGTGGGTATAGTTTTTCCCAATCAGCCTTTATGTTCTAGCTCTCCTTTATTCCAAATAATTTTTGTAAAAATCAATTGTGTGTTTGGCCATCTCATTCTCAATTTAAAAACTATTTTTACCCTCAATCAGTTCAATAATCATATTAACTCTCCTTCTACAGCTCACAATATTATGAACAAAGACAGTGTTTGAGTTTCCCTTCTTAATTTATGTTATTTTGGATTTTTGTCTCTACATAACCTCTTTCTTTTTCAAGACATCTTCAATTTTTAGTTTGAAAACTATCAGGCTATCCAACTTTTTTTTTGATAGAGCGAGCTTCTCCTATGTCTTTTCCTAATTTTGAGATATTTTGTAAGAGATCTTTTTTTTAGCATTAACATTGAAGTTAGCCTTACACCATTTAATAATATCTTCACTTAAAAAGAGAATCAAATAAGGTGACCATTTATCTTCACATCTATTCATTCTTATAATTGATTAACTCCACCAAATGTTTCAACTTGCCCAAAAAACAAATTTGATCATACGATTATATGAAATTTTCAATTTACACTATACAAATGATACTTAGATTTTTTATGAAGTAAATCCTGAGGCTTTCTTACATGTCAAGACCATATTATGTTGAAGATGAAGAAAAGATGGAGGAAAAAATTTTTCATTTTGAGAGAAAAATAGATCCTTACAAACCTAATTCTCAATTTTTATATAAAAAAGAGAGTTTTACTGTAATTTGGGCTTTACTAATGATCCCATTTATATCAAGTTTACTTTCCTATTTTCAGCTGAACTCTAAGCTGATTTTGAACTTCTTAATTGAGCTGTAATGAACCTGAAGTTTTCTAGATATCAGAAAGTATTTTAATGTACAATCATACTTATTAAATTTAAATCCTACATAAATATTTCCGAGTCCCAATTTCAATTCTTTCGACATCACCCACTTCCCCTCTCTTTGTAGTATTGCATACATATCACCTATTGAGATGATTTTTTCTTATGACATAAACTAATTATTAACTTATTCATATTCTTTGTTTAGAATTGACAAAAATAATGTCACTCCAAACTCTTCTGTGTAATAATTCTATTTTTTCAATGTTGGATGTAGAAGGTTGGTACATGTCCGATTCATTCCAAAAATTTTTCATTTTAGCAAAGTGTTTTAGAGATTTTTCAGTTTGTTTGGTCCTGACCATTCCCTCTATTCTCAAAGATTCTAAAAAAATAATCTTTGCCAAGGTCATAACTTGACTTTTTTTTTTTTAGTTGTTGACTTCTCAGGTGATTCTCCTTCAATATACAATCTTTTACTTTTGCTCTCAAAAACACTTTCATGACTTTAGTCCACTGGAAATAATTTCTAGATCTAATTAATCAGGTTGATATCATCTACAATCCATAACTATCTGCAAAAGTGACAAATCCTTTACTCTCTTATTTTGTCCTGGTTCTTACAGACTAGGGTTTCTTCTTTGTATTGATTAAGACTAGGATTTCTGCTGTGTGCTCATCAAATATGATTTTTTTAAAAGCTTTAATACCATGTTGAAGTTTTTAAAATTTGTGGATGAGTGTCTTAGAATTTCTCTATGAAGAAAAAAAGACAAAGAACAAATAGAGAAAGAAACCTTTTATTATGAGAAAAAAACATATACTCACAAACTGTAATTCTCAACTTTCATATAGAGGTGAGAGTTTTATTCTAATTTAACCTTTACTAATGACATGTTTTTCTTCAAGCTTGTTTTTCTATTCTCAGCTAAACTCTAAGCAGATTTTGGACTTTTTAACTAGGTTGTAATAAACTCAAATTTTTTCAAGTATTGAAAGGTACTTTAATATGCAATTATATTTGTTAAACTTAAATCCTATATGGTATTTTTAGTCCTAATTTCTGTTCTTTCAACAAATTATACATGTTTGAGGGTCTATTAAGAATGAAGACTAAGTTTTACAAAAATTTAGTTATTAACTTAGAAGATGACAATCAAGATACAACATAAACTCTGGTAGATATTATGAATTATAAGGTGAAAGGTCTTCCATTCAATTATCAAGAGATGCCTATTAAAAACAGGGAGTTGAACATAATGAGATGATTGCCTAACTATGATTAATGAGATAGAAAAGTTGGAAACATAAAAAAGTAAATGCCTATCAATTAGAGTTAGAGTAACATAATAAATTCAATCATGTCCTCAACCTCTCATTTATTGAATGGCTTTTTACCAATTTCCAAAGTGGGTGACCATGAGATTGGACCATATTATAGCCAAATTTTGATGGAGAGACACTAAAACTAAACCCAAATATCACCTAGCCAATTAGGATTCGATAGGTACTAGAAGGCAAAATGGAGGGCTTAGCATTCAGAATACCAGAGCTTTCAATTAAGCACTGCTAATGAAATAGTGGTGGAAACTATATGATGATACAAACAGCCCCTGGAAGCATATTATCCTTTCTAACCACTACAAAAGCTCCATGCCCTCTCTACAATTCCAAAAAGAACCCAACAATACTCTGCATTATGGAAAGATGTTCTAAGGGCTTAAGAGATGTTTATGATTAGCATTGATTATCAAGCTGGAGATGGGTACTTGGCCAATCTTTGGAATGACAGGTTGTTGGGGGTCACAACTTGAAGCCTATGTTCCCTGAAGCTTATAACTATGCTAAATGCAAATATGTTAAGAGGCAAAGCTACAAGGTACTCTAATCAAAAGCAGAGCTCCTCTTGAAGTCAAAATCTGGAAGAGGTTCTCAAACATATGCTCCTTCAGGAACCAACACTGGAAAGAGACAGATTGATTTGCAGATGGGGCAAAGAATTCTCAGTTAGATGTGAATATAATTTCCTGATTGAGAGAGGTACAGTAACACTCTTCCCTGTCAGAATCTGGACATTGCTTAAACATTGCCTGTCAGAATCTGGACATTGCTTAAACATTGTAAATCTAAAGCAGAGAGGATGGAAGGGGCCTGCTCATCCCTATTTGCTTTGTAATGAAGCACCTGAACAAACAAACCATATGTTCTGCAGCTATCTGGCACCAAATATTAACAGCCCCTCCAGGGTCTGCCAACAAAATATGGTCCAATTAGGAAGATGGTACCCAAAGCAAAGATAAGAAAGTGATCTCATTTCTTTAGCCCCAATATGGTCAGTTTGGGTAGAACAGAATAGCAAAACCAGAATTGTGCAGTCAGTTATTCAATCAATCTTCTTTTTGCTGAGAAATTGAATTTTTGCATGCTCTGAGAAACATAAAAGCAAGCTTGGAAGAATTGCCAAACTATGGGCTAATACCTAACCTCTACTCATGTTCTTTTTTACAGTGGAACCAACCCAAAAGAGGAGAGGAGCAAATCAGATGCAGCAAGCCACAACTTGGACTGAACCTTTTCCCACTGTCTTTATGCTTTGTTTTGAATTTGTTTTGGTGCTGCTGCACTGGGGTTTATTTGATGTTTTGTGACTTTTTTGTGGGGCTTTCACTTGCAAACATTACAAATATAGATAGATTTGTACAGATGAATTCCTAATATAGCAAATGGTTTGGGTAGAAAACTCATTCACTAATGACTTCAAAAGACGAAGACAAATAGAGAATTTTATTCTGCAAGGGCACTAACCTTTTAACATTGCACCCTCAGGCACCCAAAGTATAACTAAAAAAGGACTGAGGGAGAAGGTAGAAAAATTACCTGACAGCTGCATATATCAAATGTTGCATCATCAGATAAATACTTATCCAAATGGGCCTGAAATCATCGAATATATGCTTGGCATCAGAAGCTTTCTGAACAAAAGGATGATGTTTCCTTTAACCAATGCAATGCTGATGCTAATGCAAAACAGCAACTCAGCAGTGGCTAAAATTCTAATTGAACAGTGGCACATTAACATGACATAACTGCATGTGCCATAGACAACCATGAAAAAAGGAATAGTAATTTCTTGATTCAATAGCCATGGAAATCAAACTTGGAAAATAACAGACATTTCCATGCACCACATTCACACATTTTGCAGCACTATGGACAAGACATCAGGGATGGGAACAAGATTCTGCGTTGGAATGCATAATTTCTATAGGGACACCAGAATGTATGATTCTGACTTCACTAATAGGGGAAAGACCTATTGCCTCATAGCAATCTGCATAAATAAGGCAAGCAGGAAAGCTGAACTTCTTCCTCCATTGCTGTTGCTCTGGTTCACCATTGAAACTGATCTTGCAGTCTCTTATCTGCACACATTCCAAGAAGATTGGCCTATGATTTTTAAAAAATCCCCTGGTGAGGAGCTATCAATATGCTAAAAAATATGCATGCAAACAGCATATGGTAAACTGAAGCACATGGGCCAACTTGCAAGTCAAATGACCTCTTCACACAGCAAACAGATTATAAGGATGGCTGTGAAGGTTGAAGAGTGACAGACAAACTAACACTTTAGAAATCAGTTTTAGGTTAACCATATTGAAAAGGAAAGTTACAAACAAAAAGGGCAGGAAACTAGAATTCTCTTACCGACCCCTCTGCTATATCCACACCAACATAGTATCCAATTTTTGCCTTGTCCCACTTGATCAGATCTCCACCCTAGACAGCAGTGACGGATAAGATGCATTATTAAGTAGCAGAGAAAATGAAGAATAGGTGAACTTAATCCTTAGAATTATTTTAATTTAGATTATCAAATGAAGACAAGATTGTGTAACATTTAGCAAATCATTTCTTACAACAATCAAACCAGTTATTACCTCACTGACTCACAGTGCATATAGTTGTTCCTATAGTATGTCAATTTAGAAATGTTGTAACTGGCACATCTTACATTTATACTCAGGTGTAGATTACCTTGGCACAATGCAAGAATGCACACACACTCAAATCATGTTTCATTCTATAAAGAAAAAGAATCCCAAAATTTATCTCCAGAAGCTCACACTCCCTATGAATTGCATTAGGGTTGCATATCAAATTGAAGAAAAATATACAGACCTGAAGGGAAGGAATTGCATATAACTTTGGGATATCACCTAAAAGCATAGATCACGGAGTCATTATCCAAAAGAAAAATATTTATAACAAGAACCAGATCATACATAAATATGCAGAAAATGTTCACTGACCTTTCCACAAGCAAAATCAAGAACAGAATCTCCCTTCTGAGCATAGAGCTGAATAAGAACACTTTTGATATGTTCAGAACAAAAATTACAGTGGATGTAATATAACAAAGGAGGCTAGAATGTTTTGTCATCACAACAAACATAGATAAACACAAGTCCATTACACAAGGCAAAATTAGTCATAAAGGGAGATAAGGATAAAGCAACCAAAAGAAAAGCTTCATATTCGAAGAATAGGATCTCACAAATATACTGGATGGCACCTGACATTCATCAAGGGACCAGCACTCAGAAATGAATTCTTCTCCAAAAAAATTATAATGCACAACCAGTCAGTGGGTCAAGATTGATATAAAATATATGTGATTTGCTCATGAAAATAAGAAGATTTTCCTGGTGGAAACAAAGGCATTGTCACTGTAGGGAAAAAATTCCGTTAGTCCAACTTCATTTCTTCCTCATGCCACCTAAAGAACACCTACTTTACACTTCCTCATCATTCCCAACAACTGGAGAACATGAGTAAATTTGGCCGCTAATTTGCATTGGTCCAACAGTCATATAACAAAAAAAAAGACTTTTCTTTTATGAATTAAGCTTTTCTCTAGCCTCTAACCAGCAACATACCTCCCATGATCAAGCATCTGTGCATTCGGTTAAAACCGAACCGAATAAACCGAAGCGAAATTTTCGAATTTTCAAAAACGAAAATCGAACCGAACCGAATATTATACAAACCGAATCCGAACCGAACCGAAATATTTGGGTTCGGTTCGGTTTAAACCAAAAACCGAAAATTTAAACATATTTTATTTTTTTAATTTAAATTTAATTATATTTAAATTGAAATAAACAACCAAAACCAAAACTAATATTATGTATTTACATATAATATATAATTCGGTTCGATTAGATTTTTAGGGTTTAGGGTTTAGATTTTTACGATTTTTCAAAATAAAAAATTGAAACCGAACCGAATTTTAAAATTTTTATTTTTTAAAACCTAACCAAACCGAAAATCGAATAACCTCAAACCGAATTGGTTATTCGGTTTCAGTTCGATCGGTTAATTCGATTTTAACTGAATAATGCACAGGCCTAATCGCAACTCATTGAAAAGAGGAAAATTTTCTACTGCATGAGCTCTGAATAAAAGATAAAACGCAGCATACCCAATTGTTGAGCTTTTTGAGATGGATGATGGGACTCGCCTTGCGCTCTTCCAGGGTTTGGTTCGACCTCGCGCTGTAATGGTCCGCCACTCGCTGCGCATTCCTAAAGCTCTCGTCTTCTGTATTATTAAACGATTCACCTTAAAAGAGAAAAAACAACAAACAAACAAACAAAAAAATAAAGAAAAACAGGAAAAGAAATCCAATCCTCGAAAAGAACACCAGGAATTTTCCGGAGATCAAAAACAGCAATTAAAACGGGAATCGATCGAGAGCACCGTATGAGGCCGATCTGAGCTTGCAGTGCAGGGGAGCGAAGGAGGTCGATGCGATCTCGTCGTAGCCGCGCTTCATTTTCCCGCTGAAGAGAATCCCGCACTGGAAGATGGGAATTTGGAAGGGGGATTTCGGGGAGGAAGACCGACAAGGCGTTCGGCGAGGGCTAAAAGAGCGGCCTAGACGAAAAACGAAACCGTTTACGGGTTTTGGTTTCGGCTTTTCAACTGATAATTAGGGATTAATCAAGATAATTTCCGCTGCAATTCCAAAACAGGACAAATGCGAATCCTTGCTCGCCTCCTCCGCCGCCGCTACCACCGTCTATGCCGCTCTCTGTCCTCCTCCTCCCCATCTCCAACCCCTATCCGAGCAGCGTCTAGAGACCTCCGCCGCGCCACCAAGGCCCTCTACGATGAGCCGGACCTCGACAAGCTTGTCACCGACTTCAAGTCCCTCTCCGCCGACCCCCGCTTCCGCACCAACCGTCCCATATACGAGATCATCGTCCGCCGCCTCGCCTCTGCCAATCGCTTCGCGTCCATCGAGGACCTCCTGGAGTCCCAGAAGCTCCACTCACGGGACATCACGCGCGAAGGCTTCGCAGTCCGCCTCATCTCCCTCTACGCGTCCGCCGGAATGCTCTCCCACGCGGCAGCCACGTTTGACCAGCTCCCATCGCTTGGCTGCCGTCGCACCGTATCCTCCTTCAATGCCCTCCTCACCGCCTGCGCCCAGGCCGGGGACGCCGCCCGCCTCGCTGTGGTTTTCCGGGACGTCCCCAGGTCGGACCCCTCCATTGTTCCGGATTGCATATCCTACAACATCTTGGTTCTCGCGCTTTGTGAGAAGGGGGATATCGATGCCGCCCTCGATGCCCTGAGGCTGATGGAGGAGGACAAGGTTGAGCCAAATTTGGTCACTTTCAATACCCTGCTGAAAGGTTTTTATACGAATGGTCGATTTCTTGATGGGGAGAAGGTTTGGGAGAAGATGAAGGAGAAAAACATCAAGCCTGATATAAGGAGTTACAATGCTAAGCTTAGAGGGCTGGTTTGCGAAGGAAAGACAATGGAGGCAGTGGAGCTGGTTAGCAAGTTGGAAAGCCTTGGACTGGAGCCCGATACGTTCTCGTTCAATGCTGTGATCAAAGGGTTTATTCAAGATGAGAATTTGGAGGAGGCAAGGAGAGTTTACTTGGATTTGGCAAACAATGGCTGCGCTCCAAATCGGTGGACTTTTGAGATGCTGATTCCCAAGTTTTGTGAGGCTGATGAACTTGATGTGGCTCTTAAGATATGCTATGATAGCATTAGTCGTCGGTGTTTTGTTGATGTCGGGGTGGTGCAGCAGGTGGTGGATGAGTTGGCAAGGAAATCACGAGTGAAGGATGCTAAAACCCTTGTTGAGCGTGGTAGATTGAAGAGCTTTGCAAGGAGGAACTTGAAGTTGCCTTTGCCATCTTTGGAGTAAGTCATCACTCAAGTTCTATTGATCCGTCAGAAAAATTCTTGAATTACTTCGTTGCTAGTACCTATTAGATTTCATCTTACTACAGAAAGGAAAAGCTAGCTTTTTGTAACATTGTTTTTAATTTCAAGGTTTTTTTTTTCTCTTCCCATTGGCATGCAGTTAATTGGGAGGGAAATCTTATGTGCATTCAATCCTTTATTGGTATGACATGCATACTTGATCTGATACAGAGTTTAGGGCTTGGCCATTTACTTTCAATATACAACATAATTTACAGTAGCTGGCTGGTTAGATTACAATGTACAACTTGTCAAATTTCTGAACCTCATTGTTTGAATTGCTGATAAATAGAGGTTGAAGTGAACAACAAATTAATCAGATTGTAAACTGTAAATCACATTATGACTTTTCTTAGAGCTTGTTTTTGCAGAACACGTTGCTTGAACCACTGAACAGAGTTTTTGGGTATTCTTGTAAGATTGTGCTTGTAGTCAACATAATATAAACCAAATCGCACTGTGTAACCTGAGTTCCATTCCCAATTGTCAAGTAACGACCACACAAAATAGCCATGAACATTGCATCCATCCTCCCTGCATTGTTCAGTATTGCTCAAAAGTGATCACACTGTTGTCAGATAATTATTCCAAATGACATTTTATCAGTCTAAATGCTCACTGAAATTTGTCATCTCTAAGTTTGAAATTAGAAAGTGTTTGACATTCTACAGCAACATCTCTTCATATTAGCTTTTTCAAAATAAATATGTTCTTGAAAGTTGTACCCCTCAAAAAATGTCGCACTTGAAACAAGGGTATTAAGCGTCATAAGTTATTGTGGAAGCCTAACCTTATGGCAGCACTAAGGCTGGAGAGGTAGTCATTGTGGTAGCTTATCCTCCTATCATCCTTCAGTGCTTTGTTCAGCGAAACAAATGGATTGTTTGTATCATCCATACCTGACACTGGAAAATATTAGTTATTCTTCATCAAAATAATTTAGATGCAGTTCTCAATCCAAAATATCAAGTTCACCATTTTCTGTTATTATGACTGGTGGGTTCCCATATTTCTCATGGATATACTTCATCAACTTGCGAATGCCCCAAGGAACTATGTACAGCCATCTGGATGCTGCCTAAAAATGGACCAAAACATGGTTCAGTTAGTAAGCACTTATAAGTTTTGTGAAAACCTGGGATAGCAGCAGCTTACTCGTTCACCGATCATCTTTCCATGCCGGAAGGCTGTGAAGGCATCAATTTATCTTCAGTAAATGTATCACAGGAGGACAAGAAAAGCAAATATGGAGTTATATTGGTCTTACGAGTTTTAATGACACCCGCATCGGTAGAAGCATCATCAACAATCCTCTTCCAAATTCTGGTTCGGTCATTTCGAGCATATAGCGTGGTATAATGGTTTATGCCAACAAAGTCAAGTGACCCAGCCAGCAAGTGTTGCATCTCTCCTGTAAATGTAGGTAGTCTGCTCCCAACTAGGTTCTGCATCGAGTGAGGATAGTGACCAAGGAGCAGAGGATCCAAGAACCTACTTATGTTCATGTCCATTAATATCTCTATGAAAATAGTGTTTGACTAGGGTAGACCATAAGATAATTTACCATCCTAGCTCAAAGTCCAAAGCTCTATGAGCAGCATCAATATCTTCGTCAGCATCTGATAATGGTTCATACCATTTGGAATCAAGAGCAATCCCAATGACTCCCCTTTGCTTTGCCTACATATCCAGAGAAATCTTACTGTCACTTTATGTGCTCTGTAATTCTGCCACTACTACTATTGAAGATAGTTTGAAGTACCTTAAAATGGAGCTTGTAAGTATGAAATGCAGCAACATGGGATAACAGAATATTGTGAGCAACAATATATGGTTCAGTTGAGGATTTGCCCTTTTTGCATAGCAAGTGAAAGATTAATGAACACCTTCCTGGTGCCTGTACTCCTGTGTCATACCCTTGAAGCGAGAAGCCATGCGGCTCATTGAATGTGATCCAATACTTCACTCTGTCTCCGAACTCTTTGAAGCAAGTGTATGCATAATGGTTGAAGTCTTCTCTGCATTTTGGTAGATTTATAAATTGTTGTTATTGGTAACTAACCAAGAGTTACCAGAATATGGAATCCATTCTTACACTATCTGTGTGTTGAGCCAGCCATCATATCTATCTTCTAGAGCCTGAGGAAGATCCCAGTGGTAGAGGGTAGCATATGGTTGTATTCCTGAAACGCAAAGAAAAAATGTGTGAGTGCTGAAATTACCTGATAAATGTATAGAATTAGAAAAGGTTTGACTAGGCTGACCTTTTTCTAACAAAGCATTTATGAGGTTGTTGTAGTAACTTATTCCATCTTGGTTTGGTTCTCCAGTTCCATCTGCAATGATGAGCTTGTGTTACCTTGAAAACAATAATACAGAACCCTTAAAAACATTAGCTTAAGTAGTTACTTGGAAAGATCCGTGACCATGAGATGGAGAACCTGTATGCATCCATTCCCATGTCCTTCATTAAGTCCACATCAGCCTGTTCATTATGTTTGGGATCTTATTAGATCAAGGAAGTGAAATTGTTTATTGTAAACTGCAAATGATACAATCTCCATTGTGCAAATAATTGCTGTCTGTTTTACAATTTATTCAGGTAAAAACTTTGCTTAGTAAGACCAAAGTTCTTTATTTTGGCATGAAAAATTAATATTATTTGTTTCATTTTTTTTTTAATTCTCAATGATAGTGCTATTTCTGCCCACTATTACTTGGAAACTAACTTGATTTGCATCTAAATCATGGTTCTGTTACTTCAGGAATTTAGCATGATATTAGAGGGGTTTTTGGTTGATCAGAAGCAAATGGAAGTGTGAAAAAAATCACCTTTTTTACTTTCAATTCATTTTTAGAAGTGGTTGGAAGTGGTTTATTTTTAAGGTTTGGTTGGACAGGAATGTATTTCGAAAATGTTATTGTAATTCAAAATATCATTAAATTCACTTACAAAAATTATTTCAGAACAAAAAATACGGAACTATAATTTAATTTATTTTTTACTTTCAAATCGGAAATGACTGTAAGGAGACTGATTTCCAAGTATCATTTCTATACAACCGAACTCAGAAAGTGGATGAAAGTGATCTCACTTTTAACTACTTACCTTCACTTTCTGACAACTAAATAAGCCCTTAGTTATAAGACAAAATCAAATATTTGTTTATTGTTGTTAAGGCAATTCTCACTAATGTTGTGTACTTAATTTTTTGATAATTGAACTAATAGTTGTAATATGTTAAGATCCAAAGAGATGTTTATTTTCCATTTTTCCTTTCTACGTTATTCGACTATCTGCTTAGCTTCATGTATTGTTTGCTTGTGTTCTTCTTATCTGTTCATTCCAAATAAGTAGTTGGACCTGGAGCTCTATTGTTTGACTGATCCAGATTAGCAAACATTAACAATCCATTAAAATGTGGTAATTATGATGTGGCTAATAGTGCTTTATCCTGCATGCATTTCCATACTTCACCTTGAATCTATGATACTGGTCCACTGCAACATCTGCATTGCTGAAATCCAGAATCCATCCTGGGGAAAAGCGTAAATGAGCACAATATAGTCATCACATTTCTAGACACATGAAGCCACTTTTTCATAAATAGGCACAAATGTGGGCGTCGCAGGTCTGAAGACATCATGCAATTTTATTTGTGCAAAATAAATTCATGATAAACTAGTTGGTATATATATTTCATTTTTTTTACCTGGTCGTCTTGTGAATGTATCCCATATACTGTCTCCCTTGTTACCTTCTTCAGCAGCTCCTTCAAACTATTTACCAAAGTCACCTCATCATTTTTAATCCTCAAAATGCATGAAAGAATACAAAAACAGACAACATGAGGCCACACCTGGTAAGCCGAGGAAGCTGTCCCAAACACAAAACCATCTGGGAAGTCTGCTCTATTTATCGACTCACTGATTGCGATGAAGCTCAACACAAGACATAGCACTATTGTGATTCGCATTGGAAAATTGAAAGGAATAAGAAGGAACTTACAGAAGCAGAGAGATGTTCAATGTGGTTTACACATATATATGTTTGTAGTGATTGTCAGAATTGTGAAGTTGAAGGGTGTCAGGTGAGGCTTCACTTGTCTTTGGAATATTTACTTTCTGTTGCGTTGTGGCTAAGCTAATCGTCCTATTATCTCCACGGAACCCCAGTATAGGGCACTTTCTGCGATGGGACTTGAAGCCGAGTTGGCAATTTTGATCAGGAAAAGGTAGAAATTCTGGAACTGATGCTCAGGGGCTCCGAGGACTTATGATCCTTGCTGTCTAAGAGCTGCTCATGCAAGCAAAGTGTTGAGTGTTTGAATTAGCTGTGAGGACCTGCACTCCACTCCAAGGCTCTGGTTGGTGCTTGTACGCTTGCAAGAAGCGTTGGAGTTATGGGTCCCGTTTTTGTTTCAATATGGAGGACATCACCATCGGCATAAATTTGTGAAGATTAACCTCTAAGATACTTATATGAGAGCATATGGTTTAGCAATGTAGATGCTTCTGGAGTTTGTAGAGCTCCAGTTCCAGCCATGATTTAGGGTTCCTCCGTGAAGAAAGCTTATTGTTTCAGAGACTTAGTTTTGTAAATATTAAAAGTGGTTAACTAATATGAATAAGTATAATTTTTTTTTTTTTTTTGTGATTGAGATTGAACTAAAATGTAATAATTATACTTGTTCGTACTAGTTAATTAATTTTAACATTTTACCAGTTTGACATATTTGGTGGCCAATAAAAAATTACATTTTTTAAAATAAAAAATGTTAATGAGAATTGGATACATTATTTTTCACATATGAGAGATAAATATAACAATTAACTTAATGCTTGATGAAAGATATGGATATACATTTGGTCAATGCCAACATTTGTAATCATATTAACTAATAGCGTTTTTAGGGAATATTATGTACTTAACTTTGTATTTCTAAAAATTGTAGGATAAACCCTTCATAACATTTGATCTTTTCGTGAGACAGAATGTAATCACTTGAGGTGAATTGGTTCAATTAACAATGACTGTACATTATCTTCTATACTTGGGACTGTGTCATCATCTCCATGCTGGTACATGAGCTGTGAAGTTCTTGCAAGATTCAAACAAGCCTTCACCATGGACCGGGACAACGTTCTGGATGCCATCAGCTCTCCGTTCAGATCCTTCCAAGAGCTATCTATGAGTCCCCTAACGTGCGCCCTTGCATCCTTATCAGAGTACATGCCTTTCTCCTTCCTGCAGCAGTCGATACTCGAAGCGACGTCTCCTCGTTGCTGCTCTGCCTGCAATCAACTTATCCCTTCGTAACAAGAGAGACAGTGCAGGAGATCAAAAAGGAGGAAGTACTCACCTTTGCAGTTCCCAAATCATCCCATAGTCTAAGAATCCTTCCAGAGATAGAGAAGAGCTTGGGGCGGGCATTCACTAGCTCTACACTTTCTCTGTTTACTTGCTCCCCAGTGAAGAAGAAAGCATGGACCAAGGCCATGTAGGTTCCTGCAGTGGTGATTGCATTCTCCAAGTAGTCCTCCATGGTTGGAACAAATCCATTGCAAAACCATTTCGCTTCTATGAGGAACGCCTCGCATATGTCCTGCCACTGAATCAACAAAAATTCAAAGTTATCTTTTTTGTGTTCAGAGATTGAATTCTGAACATGGGGTAAGATCAGTTAGTACCTGTTTGTTCAAATGGGGAACTACGCACCATCCACTGTCTTTGAGGACCTTATAGCCAGTCTCATTGGTAGTGTTGTATAAGGCCATATAGCATATCTTCATGTACTCAGGGAGCTCCTCTATTGCCCCAGTGTCCCATCTGAAGTATTTTTCATATGCTTAACGTCCATAACTTTGGTTAATTAAAAGAAAAAGTTTGTTAGTTGTAAACCTTTTAATGGCGCTGGTGAAAAGGGTGAGTTCATCTAGTGATCCATAGCTATCATATACATCATCAAGAACTAACAGGATTGCAACAGCTTTGGCTATTTCAATCCTGCATTTGGAGAAGTTTGGCTCGGGGAATATCCCTACAGTCCACAGGAAGCATTCCAATGGCCTGTCTCGAACAAAAGGGAGCTTCTCTACTAGTCCCAATTCTCCCCACCATCTAGTTCAAACACAAAAGGCATCTCACAGTGAGAAACTAGCAACATTATCCGAACAAAGCAGCGACCGACTATTCAATGGCTACACAGGAAAACACTAACCTTATTAGCTCTGCAATCTCTTGCTGATACAATGATTGAACCAGGTTGAAATCAAGAGTTGCAAGCTGAAAGACATCTGAATTCCACATCCCTTCCTTGCCATAGGTCTCAATGTACCTTCTAGTTTCGAATCTTTCAACTCTTCGTTGCCTAGGACAAGCCAGGGACACCCCGACTTCGCAAGCCACAGAGGGAGGCAAACCACAAACTGAGGTTCGAAGGTGTTGCCTGCTGAACTCCATGGCCTGTGACAACAAATCTTCGCCTTCTACACCCAAATAAGAAGCTTCATGCAGGCTAAGCAAGCCCCATAAATCTCTGCTCAAGTCTTGCTTGAACTCCCCTTTCTCGTCCACAAACTTATGGAACACATCTGCATTTTGTTTCAGATTTCATTTCAAACAATCGATCATTTAGATTCTGAATCCATGTCCGATTATTATGGAATGTAATTTGAAGATGTACCTGAAGGCATATGGTAGCCTTGTTGTCTCAGCAATCTGAAGCAAAGAGAAGTGCCAAAGAGATCATAACTTCCGACATTGTGATGCCAGCATTCACTAAGAGTGGATTCAATCTCCTCCTTGAAATGGTAAGCTACTCCCAGTTGCTGGAGGTTGTCAACCAATGTAATGCTTCCAGTAGGATTCCTGCGATTGTTCAACATCTTCATCACTCCTTCCATCAACTCTTCTCTCTTCTTTGTCTGAACTTCTGGCACCAACTCCTTTTAACATGTACATAAAAATCAAGTTAAATGGCTTACTTATTTTGAAACCAGAGTAGACCAGTGACAGATATATACCGTATGATCTCGTGAAGGAAGAGTTGGTGGAAGGAAGCCTTGGTGACTATATGAAACTCTTGCAGAAGATGCCATGAGAACTCTGCTCAATTGACTGGCTCTCCAGCTTCTTCCTCTCAGAGAAGGTTGGGAGTAAAGAGGAAGAGCACCAGCCATCTCCGACAGGCGAGACAAGCTTTAAAGCATGAATCAGTGCAAATGGTGTAGGATAACTCCCTAACTGCGCTGGTATTTATCTTTGAATATCGGAGATAGACCCAAACCAAATGTCAACTCACGGCCGACGGCAGTAAAAGCTGGCGGCTTTGTCCGCCATTATCCAGCTAATAATCAAATTATTAACTTTTTAAGTATTGGCAGAACTCAAAGAAATAAGGCCGAGACTGGAAGCAGTCAATGCGTGAACTGCCTCAGTTCCGTAGTATCATGCAATTAACAAATACCTTGCTTTTCAGCTGCTTAATTTTTTAAAATAATCTTTACGATTTGACTTCCCACCTCAACTTGGATCAATACTTCGGTCTTCTAAGCGGAAGAGACAGCAACCAAGTGTCAAGTGTTACGTGGGGCGATAGTTAGTCCTAAGATTTTAGCCAGGGTTTTAAATTTCGATTAAGACTGAAATATTTTAGTTGAAACATTTCAGTTTCAATTGGTAGTAAAATGTTTCGTCTAAAATGATTTCGGTTTTAGAATTAGGATTTTGTAATGGTGGCAATTGCAAAGCGAACACGCGGGGAGATTGGACAGCGAGATTGCGCGGCGACAGCGAGCACAGTGAGATCGCGCAAAGAAGAAGTAGCGGAGCAACGAACAGAAACGACAAGGGGAGCAAGCACAGCAAGATCACACAGGGAGATCACATAGAGATGGCGAGCAGAGCGAGCGTAACGAGATCACGCAAACCAAAAGTGGTGAAGCAGCAAGCAGAGCGAACGCAGCGAGATCTCACGGATCAAAAGCAGAGGAGCAGCAAGCAAAAACGGTGGAGCAATGAGCAGCGTGCGGAGCAATAGGAGTGGAGCAGCGAGCAGCGCGTAAAGTAGAAGCGGCAAAGCAACTAACAACGTACGGAGCAGTAGCAGCAGAGCAGCCAACAGCTCTCGGAGTAGAAGCAGCAAAGCAAAGAGCAGCATGCGAAGCAGTAGTAGTAGAGCAGCGTGCAAAGCTATAGTAGTAGAGCAGCGAGTAGCACGGGGAGCAGAAGCAGCGGCAAGTAGTGTGCGGAGCAGTGAGTAGTAGCAGAGTAACAACAACGAGCAATGAGCAATGATAAAGCAGTGAGCAGCAACGGAGCAAAAGCAATGAGCGGTGATGGAGTAGCAAGCAGTGACGGAGCAAAAGTAACGACCAACGCGCAGCGAGCCTCTATTCCGGTTCGGTATTGCCATCCTTCTCTTCTCGTTACAAGCACGAAGAATTTTTCTACTTTTGTATTTTTGAGCAGCGACGATGCAGCGCGTACATCCTCTTGGAGGCAAAGCAAGCACAACCACCTAAAGTCGACACAAGCAGTGGCACTCTCAGCCATAGAGAGCTCTTAGGTTTCCTCCATTGACGTGCTTGTCATCCCGAGCATGGAGGAGGTCTAGTAGCAACGGGGTCTACTCCAACAACGTCTCCACCATCAAGTCCAAGTTCGGGATGTCGCAACTCCATTGATGTCCTCGTCATCGATGAGAGCCAACGCAAGCGGGCGACCACCTCCTTGCCGGCGAGACAACTCGTTTCTCCAGGTGTGGGATGGTGTTGTTCATGTGTAGATAGGACTACTCCAAACTCGCTGCTCCAAACTCCTCCAATGCAGACAGAAACTGCATGTTCATGTTACGGTTCACGGCTATTCATTATTTCTGTTCATGCTGTTCACAGTTCTATTCATGATGTGCAAGCTGTGGAGGCTAGGGAGTGCATTGGATGCAAGTTGATGATTCTGTTCATGATATGCAGGTTGTGGAATCCACTGGATGCAAGTGGATGGACATGGATGCAAGTTGTAATTTATTTGTTTGCAAATGAATGCAAGTTGTGACTTGTTTGTTAGCAACTATGTGGTGTATTATATTAGCTACAGGCTAGAGATAGAGCTGCATTTACATGTGTCTATTATCTCTTTTTCAATACCGAAGTGATTATAAGAGATGTTAGTATCCATTATATATAGTCAGAGTAAGAATTCTGCAAATAATGTGCTTAGATCTTCTCAGACGTTGTAATATTGGTGTTTCATTTGCACAATTTTGTGAGTCTATTGTCTTCCACCTGTTTTAGTCTACAATCATATTCAAGAAGGAGATAAAAAAAATTTAAATTATGAATTATTATACATATCATATATAGAATTGTAGTTGCATAGTATATAAGATTTATAAGTTTGTAAATTGAGAATGTTAAAATTAATGTAAAAATTAGTTAGTAAATCGAAAATTATTGAAATTACGTAAAAATTAGTTAGTATTTATTAATAAATTTATGCGAAAATAGAGTTTTTTATATTTTTTAGAAAATAACATTTTACGTGAAAATTATGTATTAAATTGAGAATGTTAAAATTAATGTAAAAATTAGCTAATAAATTAAAAATTTTGTTAGTAAATCCTAAACCCTAAACCCTAAATTGAAAATTATTGAAATTACGTAAAAATTAGTTAGTATTTATTAATATATTTATGCAAAAATAGAGTTTTTCATATTTTTTAGAAAATAATATTTTATGCGAAAATTATGTATTAAATTGAGAATGTTAAAATTAATGTAAAAATTAGCTAATAAATCAAAAAATTTGTTAGTAAATCCTAAACCCTAAACTCTAAATCCTAAATAAAAAACTATCGAAATTACGTAAAAATTAGTTAGTATTTATTAATTAATTTATGCGAAAATAGATTTTTTTTATATTTTTAGAAAATAATATTTTATGCGAAAATTATGTATTAAATTGAGAATGTTAAAATTAATGTAAAAATTAGCTAATAAATTGAAAATTTTGTTAGTAAATCCTAAACCCTAAACCCTAAATCAGAAATTATTGAAATTACCTAAAAATTAGTTAGTATTTATTAATAACCATGAGAAAATAGAGTTTTTTTATATTTTTTAGAAATTAACATTTTTTGTAAAAATTATATGTTAAATTGAAAATGTTGAAATTAACGTGGAAATTATCTAATAAATCAGAAAAGTTTGAGTTTATGAAAAAATTAGTTAGTAAATCGAAAATTTTATGTGAAAATTTTTTTTCTTAATCATAGGTAAATTTTCTTCCGACATCATTTGTTCTATTACTGTTGTTGTTGTATTGCATATGGCTCCCAAATAAAACATGCAATGATTGACTCGCGATGATAATATCATATGAAAACACTGTGAATTAGTGGATGTAGATCTTCGAAAAGTTTGTTGCAAATGGTGTGCTTGTGTGCTATATTCTGAAATTACAAGATTAAAAAAGCATTTGATAGAAGCAACCGGCTCAGTTCGAACATGTGAGAAGATTCTGAATAAAGTGAGACAAATATTTTGGGCAATGGTACAAAACAGTAAAGAACATAGAAGAAAGGATAAGGCCAAAAAATCACGTTTCGAACATAATCTTATCAAGTGCTGTAATCCAGATCCCCAATAAGTTTCTAATGATAAAGACGATAATAATGAGGTTCAGAAAGTAATTTGCGAGAGGCAAAGATTGTACGAGAAAATTCAAGGTAGTGCTGGACTTTCCGAGACAGTTCGTGATCACCAAACTACTAATTTCAGAGAACGACGTACACAATAAGACACAACTGCCCCTTCAGGATTTAGAAGAGATTTTTAATTTTTTTGACATCGGGTCTATTAATTTTTCTCCAATTGACTCATTCCTATTAAAATCAAAAGATAATACTCAAATAAATTTGAAAACAACATTAAGTGATTTTCGGAGGGCAAAACAGTGGTTCGATACAACAATATCCAAATTTTTTTTCTATAATCATGTTTCATTTCATTTAGTAGATGACAGTTATTATCATGGAATAATACGTGCCGTTCAAGAGGTTAGCCGAAGAGTTCCTCCACCAAGTGTCTATGAAATTTCTGAAAAGTATTTGGATCTTAAAGTTGAATAGATGTCTGCTTTTATACAGACCTTCCATAAAATATTGGGATAAATTTAGGTGCACCTTGATATGTGATGGATGGAAGACACAAAACAGTAAAGATTTGATAAATTATTTAGTATATTATCCTGAAGGGACCGTTTTTCTAAAGTCAGTCGATACATCAGAGGAGTCGACGACTGGTAATTTTTTATATCATTTGATTGACAATATCATTGAGGAGATTAGGGAATCGAGAGTAGTATAGATCGTAACTGATAATGCAGCTCTACTGGTATATGTTGAAAAGAAGTTAATGTAAAAAAGAAAATATTTTTTCTAAACATCTTGTGCAGTACACTTTATTGACTTAATATTAAAGGATATGAGTAAGAATCCTGATATTAAAAAAGTGGTTGAGGAAGGTCAAAAGTTGACGTAATTCATTTATAACCATGCTTGATGTCTTGAATTGATGAGAAAGAAAACACGGGGATGAGAGATTATCAGACCAGACATTACTCGGTTTGGTATACAATTTATCTCCTTGGATTCCCTGTATACTCATCGACAGGCACTGAAAAAATATTTACCAGTGAAGAATACGATAAACATTATTTGAAGTTAAAATGGTCAGAGAAAATATTTTCTGAACAATTCTACAATCAAGTCTTGAATGAACAATTTTGGAAATCAATTAAAAATATAATCGGAATTTTCAGTCCATTAGTTAAGGTGTTTCAAATTGTTGACTCAGATGATCATTCGAAGATGAGATTCTTATATAAAATAATAGAACGAGTAAAATTACAAATAAGATTACATATAGGAATAATTGAATTTTATAAATGGGAGAAGATTATTAATCGTCGTTGGGATAAAATATTACCCAGAGATATTCATGCTGCAAGTAATTGAATAAAGTATCATTCTATGGTACTTTATTAAGTTATAATTATAATATTATTTATTAATATTTAATCATATTGTAGGATACTTTCTGAATCCAATATTTCAATATGCCGATGATATCAATAACAGTAATACAATTCTCAAAGCGTTATGTAAAATGATCGAGAGGATGAAGCCAGATATGAGAACAAGAATCTTAGTATTACGCGAGGTATATTTTAAATCAAATTTATATATATATATAATTAAGAAAATTTTTAACTTGAGTACGTCTATTAAACAGGCAGACGACTTCAAAAATAAAGTCAAGAACTTCGACACACAACAAGCAATTGTAGTTATTAGGAGTAATACTCCTGGTATAGTTAATAATTATACATATTTGCTAATTTGAATTATATCAATTTTTAAATAAATTTTTTATTAATTACATCTAGATGGTGGTGTATTTATGGTCAGCATGCAGCACCTAATCTTACAAAGATAGCAATTAGAATTTTAAGTCAAACTGTTTTAAGTTCACAATGTGAGACGAATTGGATAACTTTTGGATTGATTCATACGAAGATGAGAAATAAACATAAAATAAAAAAATTTGAGAAACTTATTTTCTATTATTATAACATGCGTTTAATAGCCCAAAACTTACAGAGGAGAATATCACCAGTGGATGAGATAATAAACTTGTCTGTCATATTTGAAGATAATGATCATCTAACAAAGTAGATTCGAGAAAGAGAAGAACCTGTCTTAAATCATCCTCAAACACAAGAAACTATTCACCATCTCTTAGATGAAGAATCAGAAGAGGAAGCTGACAGAATGAAAAATACTATTGATACTAGTGATAGCAAAAATGATGGTACAGCTGGTGACACCAATTTCCACTAGTCACAATATGAGGACCCATCTTCATCTTTTCCATGGTATGGAGAAAATGAGTTTTTGGACTCTAATTTATATGACGGTTATGTACCACAATATCCATATACTTTACATGGTGGATAAGATGTCAATCAAGGTTTAACAGATAATGCGAGCTCTAGCTACTATGACATATATCATAGCGGGATGTCTTCTTTCAATCAAGGATATCATCAGTCAATGCAGAATCATGCGACTTCATACTATCTGTATGCTAAACAATACTATCAATTACAATTTTATCATACTGATGAGTATAGTGATGAAGAATACTAATCTCTCCAAGACCCGCCTCAAAAATAACATGTGATTATAAGACGTGATTTTATACTACCTATGAAATAATATTTTTTTTATTGTCTTAAATTGATATATTTTGTGTTATACATGTAGTCGATGTGCATATAATATTATTATAATTTTATGATATTTAAATTTAATGTTTGTATGATTTATTTTGAACTATGATAATTTATTTACTTCATTGTCACATTTTTTATAGTATTTTTCTTCTGATGTATTTTTTTCTAACAATTATATGATATTTTTTTAAAATAGATAATGGCAAATTCGGATGATTATATTACAATTTTAGACTAAGTTATATTTGAAGTAGAAAGAATAATTATGTTCATTCTTCGCCAAAAACTTATATTCTATCGTAGAATGATTCAACATTCGACTTATGACACACTTGAACAAGTTTTAATTGAACAGACATTAAAAGAATGTGAAAGAGTAAATAATCAAATTTATCGTGTCTCTCAACAATGTTCACTTAAGGCTATCAATCAGCGTCTTACCAAATTTTTCCTGAATACTTCGCACAATGTGATATTTATTTCTCATGAATTATTAGACCACTTTTACTATGTGTTGTCAATGATATGGTTATCATTTTTATTTTGGACCTTCGATGTATGGTTATACTTCAGAATCGTTGTCACGAGATCGCGCAGAGCTAGTTGTTTTTGCTCGTATGCCTACAAATGTCTGTTCGGATCGTTCAGATACTGAATTTGTAATTTCACATTCAGATGTTCCAAACTCAACTGATGATGATTATGATGATGATTATTAGTTGTATTACGTTATAATTAATAAATTATATATGTGTTAAGTACATTCTAATGATAAATTAAATTTTCTTATATTACTTTTTAACTTTTAATCATATTCATATTATTTCTTGTATATTTTCTATTTTTTATACAATAATATATAAAAGATAGACTATATAAGTGGTTAACTATCAAATTAATTCAAATTAATTAAAATAATATTTAATCTTATACTAAAATTAATTATAAATTATTTTATATTTTTTATATTTTTTTAAAAAAATTTTCAAAATTTTATTATATTTTTAATTTGAAGTCAAAGTATAATCAAAATATAGTCAAACTCTGATCAACACACAATTAATAATAAAAAAAATTTTGGTCAAAATCGAAACAAGAATGGTTTCAACCGAAACGACCGAAATAGGCAAAACGTATCGGTTATGCTGGGTGCCGAAATCGAAAGCGAAACTTAAAACCTTGATTTTAACTTTCAGCCAAAACATTTTGATTTTAAATTTAATCAAATATTTGAGTGTTGGTTTCATATTTTTAAAATATAATATTTATATTTATATATTAATTTTATAACATAATTCATTTTTAATTAAGTGATTAAGAACTCAATCTTGAATTAATATGACTCTAGTTTGAATCTTATTTGGGGTAGTTTTTTATTTTTCAAAACTTTAAAAGAATTTATCCAAAAAAAATTTTATTAATAATTTTTTAAAATATGTGTATATAAATTTTTTTAGATTTTTAAAATTGTTTAATATTTTTAAATTTAAAGTCAAAGTTTAATAAAAAGTCTCTTTCATTTGTGCCAAAGTTTGTATAAATTCTAGTTATAAACTAACATATCATTCAAATGCTACTCCTGTTAAGCTTATTAAAAATTAGCTGAGTAACAATAAGGGACTATTACTTAAACTCCATACAGAGTCATAAAATGAGCTATGTACTATTTAGGATTTTCCATACCATTAAACTATTTAAAATTAGGCACTATATAGTCTTTGGGATATGAGACTTGGTCGTGATAGTTAGAGTATAGTTCTTAACATCATTTATCCTATTTGTCTCATTTTTTTATCTCAATTATGTAGCTACCATTCATTGTACCTACTATTATATGTATGTTGAGAGCTTCATATTATTAGAGATCCCTAAAACTAGGGAGTGGGCATCCCTTACTAGAGAAAGTACTTGTAAAGGGCCTATATTTTCGTGAATTTTATCTACAAGAGATATGTCTTCCACCGCTTCTGTTGCTTGAAATGTCTATTGAGATTGTTCTAGCTTATTAAGTTTCTGGCTCATTTGTAACATCATCTTCATCAACTCCATGACTTTTTTTTTGAGCTTTATCTTTTTCTTTACCTTATTATCTCAGTTCTTCTTACAGTACTTCTATGGTCACTTCTTGATTGGAGCTTTTAGTTATAAGTAAGGCTTCTGTTAGAATATAATGGTCCATGTTTTGATAATCAGATTTAGATTTTGGGTTGAGGCTAATTTCTCCCGTCAGTCAAGTCATCTCATTCAAGAGTCTACTTATGGAGCGAGTCGCCACACCCTCTTTTTGGCGTGATAGCAAAAAATGGTCCACGAGGGCCCTCTTCTCTTGGATTTCTTCATCAATAAGTCTCACTCAAACAGCCTTTTTTTGGCATTTCCCTGGCTAGGGTGCAGGCTCATGGTCCCTCCCAAAATCATGATGAGAAATAACTCTGATAGTATGAGTGACCACCTTTGGTGAATTCTTGTGCTGAGTTGTAGCCTTACAGTGACTCTTGTAGTTTTATTTGGTAATTCGTCCTTTTACTATAGTTTTAAGACAAGATTATACCCTCTGTAATTTGCTATTATCCTTCTCCAAATTGCTTAATAAAGTAAAGGAGTTAGGGGTAGGGATGGTGATGATGGACTTCACTCGAGGGGTAAACTTCCCAAGTCGGCTGAAAATTTCAGTAACTTTTTCTTTACTTGTGACAGTCAAGATAAAGTCTTCTTTCTCGATGCTTGTGTTTGGATTTGCTTTGAATTGCCCCTTATGAGGAGTTAGGTGAAGGCAGCTAAAGGCTGAGCTTCATTTTGGTCCTCGCCTCTGGAAGACTAACATCCTTGTTAGTTGAGGTATGATTTATGGCTCTTCATCTGAGCAACTCTTTTCATTAGGAATAATGACATTGCATCTCCTTCCCTTCGATGGAAGGTGAGAAATAAGCTAGTCTTGTATGACAACCACTTTGGCTGGTGTAGTAGCAAGCTCTCCTTTGAACTACACAATCTCAAAGATGATGTCGAACTTGATCTGAGCTTGAACTACTTCTATAGCAATCATTGAGTAAGGTAACTACACAATTGAACCTATCCCTAGGATGATGGTGAATTTTGGGACAGAGATATTCTTCGTTGTTACTATTTGATTCTTTCTTCTATAAAAGAAAACACAATTGATCAGTTTTTTATCGTAATTCTACCTTATCAGCGTCTCTATCATATTAACTAGGTTTCTACACTTGGATGAGATGTCAAGTCCTACCGGGTGTGCCAAAATTTGTGAGATTGATTTTATAGCTTGAGATAATAAAGACCCCAATAAGCTACCTTGAATCACAAATCAAAATTTATTTTTAATTTAAAGTGCGTCATCAGGTATTATAAGAATATTGATTTCCAATAGACACAAGCCCTGTTGTTAATTACCCTAATGAATGTTAAGAACCTCCTAAAGTAAGAAACCTAACTAATAAAATAGAGATACAGAAAAATAAGAAAATACTATTTAATTGATTTAAAGAAATGATATATGGGTTAAGTAAGGGCATACCTTCACTTCATAATAAATTTTAACATATAATTAGAGAAAATATAAAAGGAATAGAGGAATAAAGAAAAGAGGAGAGGAAGCTTTGATGTATGCTATTCTCCCGCTCCTCCTACGTTAAACAACGTAACATCCGACCTGAATTGTAGAAGAAAAAGGGAGAAGTTTGAATTATTTTCAATAGTTTTAAGCATTGGCGATAACTTTATGATTTGAAGTATTTTTGTTAGCCAATAATATGCCAACGATAACTTTTTTATTTTTCCCGAAGTATTTCCATAGCCGATAAGGCATAGGTAATAATTTTTTAAGTTTGAAGTATTTTCATAACTGTTAAGGCATAAATAATGATTTCTTTGATTTTGAAGTATTTCCGTAGCCAATAAAGTGTAGGCGATAACTTTTTTGGTTTTTTTTTGAAGTATTTTCTTAGTCGATAAAGTATTGGTGATAACTTCATTGATTTTTGAAGTATTTTCATAACTGATAAGGCATAGACAATAATTTATTTGATTTTTTTAAAGTATTTTTATAGCTGATAAAGCGTAGGTATTAACTTCATTAATTTTTGAATTTTTTTTATAGTCAATAAAGCGTAAGTAATAACTTCATTAATTTTTGAAGTGTTTTCATAACCAATAAGGCATAGGCGATAACTTCTTTGGTTTTGAAGTGTTTCTAGAGCCGATAAGGCATAGGTAATTAATTTTGAAGTATTTTAATAGACAATAAGGTGTACGCAATAACTTTTTAAATTTTTTGAAGTATTTCCATTACCGATAATGCATAAGCGATAACTCTATTAATTTTTGAATTATTTTCATAGCCAATAAGATGTAGACAATAATTTTTTTTAATTTTGAAGTATTTTTATAGCCAATAAGGTGTAAATAATAATTTTTTTAGTTTTGAAGTGTTTTCATAGTCGATAAAGTATAGATAATAACTTCTTTGATTTTAAAGTATTTTCATAATCGATAAGGTGTAGATGATAACTTCATTGATTTTTGAAGTATTTCTATAGCCGATAAGGTGTAGATAATAACATCTTTGATTTTAAAGTATTTTCATAGTTAATAAGATGTAGGCAATAATTTTTTTGATCTTAAAGTATTTGCATATTCAATAAGGCATAGGTGATAATTTCGTTATTTGAGTAGTGTCACTAATAACTTAAAAAGTCGGGTATAACTTTGAAGTACTGTAAAAACTTTTATAGCACACCCAGCGAGACTCAGTTTGACCTTATCTAGTTCTATTTAAACTAATTAAGGTTCAGATCAAGGGGTAACTTCACCCTCTATTCATAATTTTGAAGTATTACCAAAGTTTCAATACTCCTAGTGGGACTCATTAACCCTATTTAGTTTCATCGGGACTAATACGGTTTGAATCTGAGTTTGATTTCATTTATCTTGAGTTAAGTTTTGACCTTGTATTGGACCTTTATAAAGTCCAAGTTTGTTGGACTTTTATTTAAGTTCAAGTCAGTTTAATTCAACTTGGTTTCAGTTCAGACTCAATCTAGCCTGATTATAGTTAGACTTTGAGTTTGTTTTTTTAATTCAGACTTGATTTAACTCAATCAGGATTTGATTTGAGTTTAGTTTAATCTAGGTTCAACTTGATTTTAAATTTGGAGTCCAACTCGATTCAGGCTTTTAGTCCATTTGTTTAATTAATTTAGGTTCATCTGAGTCAACTTGACTTTTATCCATTTATTTGAGATAAATTTAATTTCAACGTAATTGAGTTACTTCATGTTAAATAGTTTGATTTGAGAGTCTTTTATCATTTATGATGATTTTATAAGGATACATAGCCCGACCTTAAATATGCAAACTTGAGGTTGGCTTAGTTTGCAAGTTCGAAAACTAGCTTAGAAGTGTAAGTCTGAAGATTGGCCTAAATACGAACCTGAAAGTTGGTTGAGTGCGAGCCTAAAGGTTGGCTCAGATGCGAGGCTGAAGGCTGGCTAAGTGTGAACCCAAAAGCTAGCTGAGTGCCTTGAGTGCGAGTCAAAAGCTGGTTAAGTGTGAGCCCAAATGCTGACTTAAATGCAAGCCTAAAAGCTAACTAAGTGCAAGCCGAAGACTAGCTTAAATGCGAGCCCGAAGGCTGGCTTGGATGTGAGTCCGAATTCTAGTCTAAATATGAGTCCAAAAGCTGACTAAGTGTAATCCTGAAGGCTAGTTTGAATGCTAGCTCGAAGGCTGGCTAAATGTAAGCCTGAAAGTTAGCTTGGATACGAGCCCAAAAGCTGGTTAAGATGCGAGCCTAAAGGCTGGCTAGAGTGTGAGCTCGAAGGTTGACTTAGGTGTAAGCCCGAAAGCTAGATGGGAGTGAGCCCAAAGGTTGACTAAATGCGAGCCCGAAGGTTGGCTTAAATGTGAGCCCAAAAGTTAGCTAAGTACAAGCTCAAAAGTTAGATTGGATGCAAGACCAAAGAATAGATAAGTGTGAGCCCAAAGGCTAACTTGGATACGAGTCCGAATGCTAGTTAGAGTATAAGTCCAAAAGTTGGCTTAGATACAAGCCTGAATGCTAGCTAAGTGCAAGCCCGAAGGCTGACTAGACACGAGCCTGAAGACTAGTTAGGCTTTAGTCTGAAGGCTAGCTGAAATGCGAACCCAAATGCTGACTTATGGTAATGAGGATTTGTCGTCTTCAAAGAATCGTGGGTGGCTGCAGTAGGGTCATGGCTTCACCATCTTCATCTTCATTTTTGAGGTGATGCAGGTGGCCACAGTAGGATCACGAAGTCTGTCATCTTCACTGTTATTTTTGAGGGACTATAGATGGCTATAGCAAGATTACTAGGTTTACTATCTTTATCGTCATATTCGAGATACCACAGGTGATAACAATAAGATCAATGAGTCTACCATCTTCAAGGGATTACAATAATCACAGCGAGATCATAGTGCTACAGAGGAAAAAAATGGAACAAAAGAAAGCCTCTTTTTTTTAGCAACTTCTTTTATTATTATTTTTTTCTTTCTCTTCAATCCCAACCTCCCTCTTACGTGTGGGCTGCCACTTCCTTTTCTTTCCTTTGCTTTTTTTGACAAAATTTTTTATTTTATTTTATTTTATTTTTGAATTTTGGGTGGCTTCTCCTTCGGGCCTAGATCTTACTCCTTTAAAGGAGAAATTACCTACAACCCCCTGTAATTAGCCCTAATTACCTACAACCCCCCATAATTTTCAGAATTATCCACACCCCACTTCTTTTCAAAATATTTACCTACAGCCCCTTGATTATTATTTAATCAAAATTTTCCCAAAAAATTTCGATTTTACCCTCGGTTATTTTTACAATTAAACCCCTAAAAATTTTATTATTATTATTTAACACCCCGAAATTTAGATTTTTGTAAATAACACCCCGACATTATTCCAATTTACAGAAAAATCCCCGAAATTATTGCGACGGTGGCGAGGGTGGCGACGCCGGAGGCCGGCGGTGGGAGCAGAGGCCTGAGGCCGGTGCATGGGAGCGAACAGCGGAGGCCGGCGAGCGGGCGCGAAAGCCAGAGGCCAAGGCTGAGGCTGTCCACTCCCGCTGTCGGCACGCCGGCCTCAACCTCCGTCCCCAGATGGCCTCGGCCTCGGCACGCGGGCGCGGACGGCCATGCCGGCACGCCAGCACGCCGGCCTTGGCCTCCATCCCACGTGCCGAGGCCGTCCGCACCCGTGTGCCAGCGCGCCGGCACGCCAGCCTCGATCTCCATCCGCGGACAGCCTCAGCCTCAGCACGCGGGCGCGAACAGCCTCAGCGCCGTGTGCGACCGCGTGCCGACATGTTGGCGCACCGGCCTCGACCTCCGGCTTCCACACCCGCTCGCCGGCCTCAACCATCCGCTCGCACACGACAACCTCAGGCCTCCGCTCCCGCCGCCGGCCTCCGGCGTTATCGCCCGCGCGCCGCCACCCTCACCGCCGTCGCAATAATTTCGGAGACTTTTCTGTAAATCGAAATAATTTCAGTGTGTTATTTACAAAAATCCGAATTTCAGGGAGTTTTCTGTAAATCAGAATAATTTTGAGGTGTTATTTATAAAAATTCGAATTTTGGGGTGTTAAATAATAAAAAATAAGTTTTTTGGGGTTTAATTGTTAAAATAACAGAGGGTAAAATCGAAATTTTTTGAGAAAATTTTGATTAAATAATAATTAGGGAAGTGTAGGTAAATATTTTGAAAAGAGGAGGATGTAAATAATTCTGAAAATTACGAAGAGTTGTAAGTAATTAAGACTAATTATAGGTGTTGTAGTTAATTTCCCACTGCTTTAATGTAGGCTGCCCTTTTTTTATTATTATTTTTTTTTTTTTGTTACAGTTGGCTTCACAACCCCTTTTTTCTTTTAACTTTCCTTCGTCGCTTCATCTTTTCTAGGTTGGATCCAGCCCTAGCACCGGCGAGCATTAAGGACGGGGCCCGGCCAAGCTAAGGAGCCAAGCAGTGGGCCGGAGTTTGGGCACGGACCCTAGCGACGGCGCGGAAATAGGCGACGTAAGCCACTAGTGCGATTTGGGGCAGACGGGAGCGACGGTGGTTGAGCTCGGGGCAGTGGTGCATGGTGAAGATGGCCTCATCGACGCAAGGAGATTGCCCAGGACCGTATAGGGTGATGAGGAGATGGTTGGCGACGCAGGGGCGAGGAGCGACGGGAGTGTGGCTGCATGAGTAGGAATAGGAAGCAAAGGAGAAAAGGCAAAAGAGGGGAAGAGAACAAGACGAGAGTCAGATAAGAATTCGCCTTATTGTATCTTCTGTTTTCTTCTCTGTGATTGATCGTAGTTGATCTCTGCCCGTCCTTCCTGTTTTGTTGTTTTATTTCGTAGGTTTTTTAGTCTTTTTATAGATTTTGAAGAAAATTTCGATGCCAAATTGAGTAGATTTAATGGGTATGATTGGATTCTAATTAATTGATTTTATTTTGAAAATAAATAACATTTAATTAGAGGGGAATTTTATATGTCAAAATTATGTAATTGATTGGATTGTTTTTTATGAGAAAATTTAAATTTTGTATTATTTTTAGATGATAGAATTTTTAGGAGAGTTATTTATAAATTTTTTTGAAAAATTAGATCAAAGTGTAATTTTATAAATTTAAGCGGTTTTTTCGTAAAAACATATATTTGTAAGAATTCTCAAATTTTAAGACCTATTTTTGAATATAATTGGTACTCATTTACAAATAAAATTTTGAGAGATTTATTTATAAATTTTCTAAAAATTTAGATCAAAATATAATTTTATAAATCTTCGTAGTCTTTTTATTAAAAAATTTATTTGTAAAATTTTAAAATTTTTAGAGTTCTTTTTGAATAAAATTTGAAATTCATTTGCAAATAAAGATTTTTGAGCGATTTATTTGTAAATTTCAGAAATTTTAGGAATTTATTTCCGAAAATTAGATATTTTTGGAGTTTATTCAGGAATATAAAATTTTGAGTTCATTCGCAAACTTTTGATTTTGTGAAAATCAATTTGAAATTTCAAAACTTTCAAATACTATTGGTAAGAAAATTTTGGTTAGAGATTCATTGCAAAAATTTTATGATTTTTATTTTAACTCAGATATTTGATAAATTTTAAGATCGACTTTAACTCGAATATCTAACCCAATCAGCTTGTTTTATTTTGAGTCCCAATTTTTTAATAATTTAAATCTGAATTAAACCCAATTTTCAATTGAATTTGATTACAACTTTAATCCAATTGAGTCGATCATAATCTAGTAACATTTAATTTTATATGTTAATTAAATTTAATTTTTGATTACAATTAACTCAAACAGTAATCCAACTCATGTAAACTGAAAGTATTATAAATCAACAAATGGCCTGAACAACATAAAAAGCATTTGTGGAGGAAGAAACCCAATGTTTGCAGAGCAGCTTTATTAGCAGAAACGGTATCTGCAAAGTCATATGACCAAGGAAGTGGATTTTGGGACGAATTCAGAGCCGAGAAGTTGTTCTGGCTCACACGAAAAGAAAAATGCAGCTTCTCAAAAACATCTCATTTCAGCTTCTCAAACAGCTTGGGTGCAACCTGTGGATCAATACAGAAATTTCAGCTGGTGACGAAGATAGTACGTGATGTAGGAATAACACTTGTTAGTAGAAAGCTCACTCACACATGAGTCAACTCAAGGCCAATAATCGAAATATTGGCCAGTACAATGCTTGTGCCCAGTTTCATCACCCTTGACCCTTTCGACACATGCCTGAAAAATCACACAAGACTCTTGCACTGATTGAGGAATTTGAAAAAAAATTACCACCATTATAAGTTGATTTGAAGGAACTACATTAACCTTTGATGCCATTGAACAACAGTAACAATCAGACAACCGTAATTGATGGCTCAATACATTCATTGCCCAACTCCTACAAATATTTGTAGTCAATCAAAGGCATAAACATAGTTTGTCATTTTAAAAATGTGGCCACATCTCACATAAATGAGAAGCACCACAGACAAAGTTTAGCAGGGTAAGAGTTAACCAAATTCATAATTCCAACCATAACAACCTGCTTATATAACTGTAAATTTGTGCAACAGACAAAAATCATACAGAAGCAATAAGACATGAACCCGTTTTCTTCAGAGGTCTCTGCCGATCCAGTCCATTAAAAACTTGATACCTATCTTCTATTAAAAGATCACAATAGTTTATTCTAACAAAATTGTCACAATTAGAAATTGTTTTCACATATTTATCATCCCCAATCTTCTGCAACATTAGGTTGGAATTTCAAAATTTTATACGGAAGCAAACTGTAAATTTAGGATTTAGAGCAAATATCATGGAAATATGACAAGAAAGCATAATCTTTACTATAATTACAAATCCAATGTATGTATCAGTTAGCAAAAGACAACCAAGAACAGCTGCGCATAAATTATAACATCAGATTAGTCCACGCTCACTTCTCACTTATCAAACAAACGAAAGCACCAAAGAACGGCTTGCAAAACAATGTCTTTCGTGAACCCCAATATTGGGAGATTCGAAAGAGTATCAAATCGAATCAATATAGTAGATCGAATACCAAATTATCTCAAAAACTTAAACTCATAATATATGAAATTTTTTCATTATATATATTAGACTCTATTTATTTAATATCTGATATATGATTAATTTATTACACATGATATTATAATAATCTTCTCTTTTATGTATGATTTGACCATATCAATTTTAATACTTTTAATCAAAGACTCTTTTACTCGATCAATTTCACCGTATGATCCATACTAACATATTTTTGTCTTTTTTTTTAATTTTAAAAAAGACTAACATACGACTCAATTCAATCGCATTATCACGGTACCTCTTTATTTAACCAATTTCACTGTATGACCCAGATTAATGGATATTTGTCTCAATTTTTTATTTTATTTTTTTAAAAATAGATTAACATGCGACACAATTCAGTCACATCATTATGATAATTTCGGTTTTAAGAGTTTGTACAATTTTAAACTTGAAACTCTGATACCACTTATTGGAGGAGTCGAAAGAATGTAAAATCGAATCAATACAGTGGATCGGACATCAAACCATCACAAAAGCTTAAACTCATATGATATAAGTTTTTTTCACTGTATATATTCAATTCTATTTATCCAATATCCGATATAAAACAAATTCATCGGATCTATATTATAACACCCTAAGATGATTCACAACAAAAACAAACAAAAAGTCACAAAATATTCTAAAAATAACTGCAAAACACAAATTTACTAATACTCCGCAGCGTAAACAGAAAAAATGATAAGAACCCTAGATCAGATCTGCCAAAAGACAAAAGATCTCCAAAAAGATCCCAAATTCGCTAGATTTGAGCCACGAATGCATCACAAAACAAACAATTCGAGAAAAAAACAACAGGATGAAGAGCCAACACTGAACAAATGGCAAATTGAATCTCTAAAACAAAATAGAAAAAGATCTAAAAAACACGAAGGTCAGGGAAGAGAATGGATGCGCATATTCTGGAGAAGAGAGCGGGGAGCGAGGGAGAGGCACGTGAGGTGTCCATAGTTTTCTCACTATTACTTAACAGGAGGAATAAATTAGGCCTTGATGGGCCGTGCATGGGCCCACTACTTATGGGACTAAACGAAATCAACGAAAATTAAGCACTCATTTAATTCGAAATCACAACCAAAATCAAGATTAAGATTGGTGAATAATTTTTATAAATTAATATTTTTTATTAAAATTAATTTAACAATAAATTAAAATTCGAAAAATTATTTAATTTTTTATAATAATTAATTTAATAATAATATAAAATAAATAATATTAATTTTATAAAAAAAATAATTTTAAAAAATATTAATTCTAATCTTAATTTCAAATTAAACGGTCTTAGAAATTTTGGATATGGCGATCTGTCAAATTTGGAAGAAAGCCTCACGGTTTTTATATTTGCGTACGCTAGTCTATATAGGCTGTGTTTGGAATGGGTTAGGGACCAGGTCAATTTTTTTAAAATTTTTTTTTCTTGTAAAATTAATATTTATTATTAAATTAAATTATTATAAAAAATTAAATAGTTTTTTGAGCTTTAAATTATTGAAGTCTTAATTTTGATAAAAAAATATTAATTTATAAAAATAATTTATTAATCTTGATCTTAACCTTGACCTTGATCGCGTACGAAACAGCCCTACATAGCTGACATTCCAAAGCGTATCTTACGATATATGAATCAATGAAAAATTTATTAAAACAAAAACAAAACAGTTGGAATTGAGAGAGAATCTTCCCGGTTGTCAAGAGCAAGGACCTAGAAAGTAGCAAAATGGTTGTATCGATGAATCCAGCAGGGAAGACACCGTGTCCCCTCACGACATGTCACTCTTGGAGGAGACCATTTCAACACTACAAGCTCTCTCGCTGACCAGGTCTTGACCGTCAATCCCAAGAATGATGCTCCCTTGGTCTTCTAACACCAGCATAAACCTCCAATTTTATTTTATATCTATATATATATATATATGAATGGTAATGTATCCGTATCTGGATTCCAACTCAGTTGAACTCAAGACAATGAGGATTCACAGATTCATCCGGTGCAGCTGCAAAGCCGTACTGCCGGAGGACGAGCCGCTGACACCACGAAGGCAACCGCCCAAACAGAAAGACGCTCTCTCCCTGCAGCTCGCCCCGGCAAGGCCCCGTCGGGCATGGCGGCCGTCGCTTGGTGCGATCTCTGAAGAAGGCGGCGCTCTTCCGGCTGCAGTAAAAGCCCGGGAGCATGTTGGCCGGAAGGCGAGGCCAAGGGCGGGGACTGTGAACAGATTCCCTGCTCGTCCTCCGAAGGACCGGTGAGGCGTGTGTCTGGTTATTCTGCATCTCTTTGTATGGTGTTGCTTATGTTGAATCGACTCGGTGCTCTCTTGTTTTGGTCTTTTGCAGGCAGCGTGGAGTAGCTTGGATGGTGCCGACCTTTGCTCCCACACCTCTGCTTTTCTGATTTTTCTTTGTTCATTTGCTTATTGTAAATTATAAATATATTCGGGAGACATGTAAGCACCACATGACCCATTTGTGTTGAAGATAATTCCGAATTTGTAACTGCAAAATTCGGCATATTTCTGGTTCACAGGTGCAAGTAGTTGGTCTACTCTTGAACGGTAGGAGAGAGAGACTCATAGATTTTAAGCTATTTAAAATTCTGTTTGGATCGAAAATAGCAAATATGATGATGGCGATAAATCTAATTATGCGCATTAGTCAATTTAATCGTGATCAAGAATAGAAAATAGAAATATAAAACATTTGGACCTTATAGTAGGTGTAATTATAAATTAATAGAGTCACTCTCCAAAGTCAATGAACGGATAACCTTTCATAATTTTATTATAATTATTTTTTTGTAAACTATAGATTTTGATGAAGAGAAGCTGTTGACGTAGCTTTCACATGCATATATGATATGAATACAGTCGGTAGTCACATTCCTAAATCGAGGAATCAGGCCACCCCCCAATTGAGATTAAGAACTCAAAGCAATGTAGAGCATGACAAGTGGATTTGTAGGGCATTGTTGATGCAATCTTGGTTATACACATGTTAGGCCTTTGACCGTTCGATTTTATATAGTATTAGATGTAATCCTTATAATTATCGGACTCTTAAAAATGTTTAACCTGCAGTCAGACTTGTGGAGAGAGGCTTCCATGATTTTTTTTAAAAAAAATATTAAACAGAAATTTATTATCATGTTAGGGTGTTTTCTGAAAATACCACTAAGCATGCGGGTATGATAATAAAAGAAATTTAATCTGGGAAGCCGGCAAGGGCATTATTGAGATTTCGCGGGCGGGACTAATATATACAAGACGCTCGCCTGCGGACGAGCGGAGGCCCGCGTCCAAATGCCGGAGAGAGCAACGGCGAGGCTTCTCGAGCTGGTGTCCTGCCACCCCTGCGGCTGCGGTGACGCCGTGCTGGTCCACGAACCGCTCAAGCCGCAGAGGCCCGTGCGGGAGGAGCCAGACCCGCCGCCGGCTCTCTTCTCCGGCCTCCCAAGGCGCAGGCATTACATGGCCAGTAGTAGCATGAGAGGCTCCGCATCGGCATGGCGGCCTTCGCTCGGCTCGATCTACGAGGATGGCGTGCCCATGGACAAAGTGGCCGCTGGGGGCAGGAGCCGGGATAGTGCTGTTGCGTCGGTGAAGCCGAGGCCGTCGCCGGCGAGAAGGCTCCGGCACTTGAACAGGGACGACAGGCTCCGGTAAAGAGAACCATCAATTTCTTCCACACATAAATCCATCTAAAAGTTAACTTTTTTGAACAAAAAAAATTATGATTTGATTTTTTTTTGTCAGGCAGTTTGGGGTTTCTATTGCCGTCTCAGCATCTGCACCTACAACTCACTTCTTCTAAATCATAAAAAGGATAATATTATATAATTATAAATGTATATTTTTACACTTCAACTAGTCATTTATGTATAAAGCTTATTCTGAGTATCTCATTTCCAAGAAAATATGTTAAAATAATCTAAAACAGTAAATATGGTGATAGCTATTGATATTATTGATGTGAATATGGAAGAGCAGACACAATGATTGCGATGAAGAGTGATCGAACGAGGCAATATGCACATTTTGACACAATATTAATTATTACAGGGGTTTAAATGCAAATTCCTCAGAGGGCTTTGTAATTTTAATTATACAGGGGTATTTATACAAAAGTGAGATCCCTCGATTCCAATTTCCCCTTCGAAGACTTCCCCCAAAACCTTCTCTCTCTTGTCTTTCGATCGTTGGTCTGGCTTCAGAGCACGAGCGTCCTTGTCGTCAATGGAGTTGGCGGACAAGGTGGTAGGGTTCTTGCTCTGCGCCGCCAGTCTCATCATCTTCATCTACTACACCTTCTGGGTCATCATCCTGGTATGCCATTTTGACCTATTTCCTCCTTTTTTGCTTGATCTGCTGTCGCCAAGCTTTTGATTTGACGGCGAACTGGACGATTTCTTGCAGCCCTTTGTGGAGAGCGACCACTTCATTCATGGTTACTTCCTGCCGCAGGAGTTCGCCATCCTGATCCCGGTTTTCGCTGGCGTCGCGCTTCTCAGTTTCCTGTGCGTGTTCGTTGGGTATGTCTCGCTCAAGGCCAAGGCCAAGAAGAAGTCTTCTTGATGAAATTTCTCTTCTTTTAAAAAAGCTGTTGGATTCTGTTGCGAATTGAATTTGTGTCAAGACCGATAGATGTTTCTGTTGTTGCTTGTTTCTTTTGTTCGATATAGATTCTTTAACGCATTAGATACATGAGTTAGAGACAAAAATCCCATCTTTTTAACTACTTGCTCCAGAGTCTTTTTTGGCAATAGCCGTTATCTAGCTTGTGTGTTTTGACACTCGTTTGTCAGTGCTATTGATATCTGCTATAGAAGAGCTTAAAGACTTATCCAACTCATTAAGGGGAGAATTAGCATCTTAATTGGTTCCTATTATGATATGAAATTTAGTGTGCCAGTAGGAAGATAAACAGAAATCTTGAAAGCATTAAAGTGGTAATTTAGGTCAATATGAAGAATATAGGGATAAGATAGCTCGACATGAATGTATATCATAATAGAAATTATTGTCAAGAACTGTCTTCCATTTCAAAATGGTAGAAGTTTAGTGCTCAAATGCTTCTTTCCTTATCCCTATGTTTCAACTTCCCTTAGGCCACTTTAGGATCATTCTTTGTTCTTGTCTAAAATTTTCTGAAGCCTTACAATGACACAAAAACATTGAAACTTGAAGGTTGCATTAGGTTAAAGTTGTGTTTCTGCAGGAGTTTACTTATGATTGTGAAAATGGTTTATGAAACCATGAATGGTCATAGCTTGAAATATTCATTAGTTTAAGAGACCTTTTGAAAGGTAGATGGCTGAGGAGAAAGGGGATCATTGGCACAGATCATTAGTTGATCAATGATTCAATGGTATTAACTGTATGCAGATCATTTGCCCTATTAAGTACTACAGCTCTTTTGATCCATATGACTAACAATTGATGAGAAATGTGATCGTTTAGAGTCTTTAGACAGATCAGGCATCATCATCATGCATGGGTTACAGTTCGTAGTTTTAAAAGAAAAGTTTAGAGATAGAGATCTTGGGACATTTGAACATACGATAGAACTAAGTTCAGGACCAATTAATAAGAGACAAAGGTAGTCAGAATTGATAACAAATATTGTGTTCATTGATCACATGTGGGTTCCTGCTGCTTTTGATTAATTGGCCTTGATGGTGCAAGCGAAAGTCTTGTTGGGCTTCATTTATTAGCTGCCACTAATTAGGCCATTTTCACCAACATTATGAAAACAACCTCTATCAATATTCTCCCCAGAAATCATGCTTGGAAGACACGGCAATTTCAACGCTCACAAGGAAAAGCATGTAAATCTCTCACTGCCTCTCTACATGGAAGAAGAAATTCAAGAAGGTAATTTGGACTGGTGTCGGTTCGGTTTTCTCAGTGAGTTTTAGATTGAATACACTGGTATGCCTGCTGAGCAGCTGAAGCTTGGCAGGTCATTGTAGAATGTTGTCTACTATCTACTTGTTTTGTGGGAAGACTTCCCTTGAACTTTGTATTCTGGCTCAGTAATTACTCTTTTAAGTTTATCCATGCCAGTAAGATGTTCATTGACAGTCATGCTACAATCTCATAATGCCAAAGATGACTAGATTTTGATCCTGTTTTCAAATCTGGCGACCATTAGAGGGCTATATGGTCCATGATCAACCAGCAACATTGTTGGTCTCACATTTCTCAAGCTCACCTTTCTCCATTCCGGCCATGGTGTCATAGAGAGGCTGATTCAGTGTCTCCGGCAAGTAAAACCCTAGTAAACCCCCTATAAAGCAGCAGGCGGTGAACACTGCCAATGGCCACCCTCTGCCCAAGATCACCACCAACGGCGCGGCCACGGCCCCCATCTGCCCAGCCTGCATCACGTACCCGAGGGACGCGCTCCTTACCACGGTCGGGAACAACTCTGCAGTGTAAACAAACAGCAGATTGAATGTGGCCGCCATTGCAAATATGCCAAGCACTCCAAGGATCATCCTCGCCAACCTCAATGCTCCGGCGATGCTGGGCAGCAGGGTCCCGATCGTGCAGAACACGCCACAGAACCATAAGGTCCCCACGGTCAGCGGCTTCCTCCCGCACCACTTCAGTGCCATGGCTGTGAGGGCATAGGCCGGCATCTCGGCTATGCCGTTGAGGGGTACGCTGAGATAAAGGCTGGTCTTGAGGTTGACGACGTTCAAGCTCAGGCCGTAGTACACAACGGAGCTCATGAAGTTGATTATCATTGCTAGAAACAAACGGGTTCTGGTAATCGGAGTTCGGATCACTAGAATTATCGAGCTTGAGACTTTCTCCTCCGACTTGCTGCAGTCCAGCACCAGGGAAGCTCCGTCGGGGATGTGCTTGCCGTTTCGCTTTGCTATCGCTCTCATTACTTGCATCGCGTCGGTGGTCTTCTGACGGATGAGAAACCATCTCGGGGATTCGGAGACGAATGGAAGGATGGCGACGAATATGAGCGAAGGGAGCGATGAGGCGATGTACAGTGCCCGCCATGACTGACTGGCATAGGCCATGATGGTGAGCAAGACGACGCCAACGGAGAAGAAGTAGAATGCGGACATACCCACGGCGCCTCGTTTGGAGGGGCCGACGGGCTCGGTGGCAAGGACGAAGGCGGAGAGGCCGACGCCTCCTGTGCTGAGGCCGGTCAGGAAACGGAGAAATGCGTAGAGCTCGAAGACGGGAGAGAATGCAGTGAGGAGGCCAAAGACTGCGTTCATGGCGCAGGCAAGTGTCAGAGTTCCTTTCCTTCCGAGGAAGGAGTCCGAGAGATGGCCAAAAATGACAGCCCCTGCACCACGTCATTCATTCCCTTGACATGTACAGCCGGTCAATTAAAAAGATTTAGGATTTGTCAAGAACGGCTGGTTTAACCTCTCGAACGGTTTTATCTTGTCACTAATCCTTTTGTTTTACGTAGCATTACTCAATATAATTTTGCAATTTTTTTCATCATTAAGAGAAATAATTTTGGTTGCTTTTCCCCATCAGTTTTCTCTGTCTTTTGAATTCTTTTAATTTCTGCATTACAATAAATGTGCGGGAGTGAAACATTTTTCTTTGAAAAGATTTGACTTAAATGAAAACAAATAAATAAATGTGTTTCAGATTTAAGGTCTTAGTTGTATGGAAAGCAACAAATGCACGGTTTAATTGCTTCAACTATTTTTCCAATGAGACCTTGACGCGATTAAAGCGACATAATTAACCAGAAATATGATTAATATCTCCCAGTCAATGTCGATCCATGCCAAGTTTATGTCTTGATAATCCTATTAAAGAAAATAAACGACTTTGTCATTGAATTGACATGACAACGAATAGTCGGATTGTCAATTTGTGTCATTCAAAATAGCAAAAATTGAGTCAAAGATAATGTGATTGAGGCACGTGAGCTACTTAATTTAATTAGCTTTGAATCAAATGAATTGTAGTTAATTTCATTAGTTTGCTGTGCCACTTAATTAAAAGGATTCTTTTTTATTGAAATTAATTAACTATTCCAACTGAAACGATTGAAAACTTTTGGGCCCGTTTGGAAAAGTCAAAGTCAGCGCCTAAAATTTTTTTTAATTTTTTTTTAAAAATTAATATTAATTATTTTACAATATTATTAAAATAAATTATTATTAAAAAAATTAAATTAATTCTTTAAAATTTAAATTATCGTAAAATTAATTTTAATAAAAAAAATAATTTATAAAAAATAATTCATTACTTTAAACTTTGACCTTCAATTAAGGGGGAAAAGTAAAAACTATTATTATCAAACAACACTATTCTCGTTTGGAACTCCCGCGAAATCATCGTGAGGCTTTTGACGGCTTCTATGGAACCGGACACACAGCCCAATTACCGAGCTTTTCTAGTGGCTGTTAAGTTCTTAATTAACGAAGGTAATTAATGGCTAAACGAGATGCAAAGAGTGGAGAGGATGATGACTCACCGACCATGGATCCGGCGAAGAACGACGACTGCACCAGGCCGATCTTATACTTCTCGTCTCCCACCAGCCCCCACTCCGCCGCCGTAGACGAGGTCCCGCACGCCGCCGACCTGCCTGTGCATCCGTTCTGGGGCTCTTGGTCGGTGAACACGACGACCATGGTGTGCAGGGCGTTGAGGGCCCAGGCCAGGCTCGTCAGCACGAAGTGCCGGAGCTGCCACGACCCGAACTCGCCGGCGTATCTCTGGAGCATCTCGTCCACGCCCATCTCGCCGGCGCCGTCGCTCACCGGAGAGAAGAGGAGAGCTGAGAGCTCCGAAGTTTCGGCGTCGGGGCTTTGCATTTCTCCGGTGGGTTTCCTTGCGACTTTGCTGGTGCTCACGGTGATCATATAATAATCCTCGGGATATTTGCGCATAAGCCCCTGTAGTCTTCATAGAGCTACATATAAATTTTGAAAGGACAAGGATTTAGACGCAAAGAGCCACAGGATTGTGGGTTCTCGAACCCTAGTGATTCGCTCCTTGTTGCCAATGAAGGAAGTGGACGAAAGAATTTGCATGGTCGGTGCGGAGTAGTGTCCCTTTTTAACCTACCCACCATATAATGTTTAATATCAATTATTGATCAAATGAATTATGATCAACGATCGTAAGTCACATATAATAATTGCAAATTATGATTCTAAGCATGTAGAACAGATTGTGAAGATTTGCTTTGCACCAAATGTTGCAGAAGTGATCTCTTGATATGATCATATGGCACAAGAACTTTTATTTTTGTGGATCCATCTCAATTAATGGATGTCTCTCCCTATTGCAGGCAAACACATCCACCAATATTCAACAGTAACCTTGATCTGGATAGATTATGTAAACAAAATCACTTTTTCATACAATTTTAATTCCATAATTAATGTTTTTGATGCACAATAGAAGAGGAATACTAACAAAAATTTGTATGATCCATAATCTTGCATTATTAAATTGTGGCTTCATCCATTAGCTTCTTGTTCTCTCCCTTCTCAAGCTCAGCTTTCTCCAATGCAGCCATGGTGTCGTAAAGTGGCTGATTCAGTGTCTCCGGTAAGTAAAACCCCAACAAACCGGCGACGAGACAGCACCCGGAGAACACCACAAACGGCCAAACTCCTCCCAAGGCCACCACCAACGGCGCCGCCACGGCCCCCATTTGCCCGGCCAGCGTCACGCAGCCGAGCCCGGCGTTCCTCACCACGGTCGGAAACAACTCCGCCGCGTAGACAAATAGCAGATCAAACGTGGCCGCCATCGCGAAAATCCCAAGTACTCCACACACCATCCTCGCCAACCTCAATCCTCCGGCGATGTCCGGAAGCATGCTCCCCACCGTGCAGAAAACGCAGCAGGACCATAAGGTCCCTACCGTAAGCGGCTTCCTCCCGTACCACTTCAATGACATGGCTGTGAGGCCGTAGGCCGGCATCTCTGCTATGGCGTTGAGGGGCACGCTGAGGTAGAGGCTGATCTTGAGGTTGACGACGTTTAAGCTCAGGCCGTAGTAGGCAATAGCGCCCAGGAAGTTGATCACCGTCGCCAGAAACAAACGGGTTCTAGTACTCGGAGATCGGATCACTTGAATTATGGAGCTTGAGATTTCCTCCTCCCTGCTCTTCTCCGACTTGCCGTAGTCCAGCACCAGGGAAACTCCGTCGGGGATTTGCTTGCCATTTTTCTTCGCTATCGCTCTCATTACTTGCATGGCCTCGCCAGTCTTCTGCCGGACGAGATACCATCTTGGAGATTCAGAGACGAACGGGAGGATGGCGGCGACGAAGAGGAGCGAAGGGAGCGACGAGGTGATGTACAGTACCCGCCATGACTGATGGACATAGGCCATGATGGAGAGCACGACGACGCCGATGGAGAAGAAGTAGAACGTGGACATGCCGACGGCCCCGCGTTTGGAAGGGCCGACAGGCTCAGTGGCGAGGACGAAGGCGCACAGGCCGACTCCCCCAGTGCTGACGCCGGTCAGGAAGCGGAGCAATGCGTAGACCTCGAAGAATGGGGAAAATGCAGTGAGGAGGCCGAGGGCTGCGTTGGTGGCGCAAGCGAGGGTGAGGGCTCGTTTCCTTCCGAGGAAGGAGTCGGAGAGATGCCCAAACATTCCAGAACCTACGAAGGAATCGCCAAAGCATTTTGAAAGCTATATTCTGTTTTGTTTTTTTTTTTTTCGCTCGATATTTTTATATTTTTATATTTTATGATTATTATTTTCAATTGTATTTCGAAATAATGAGTGATAATATTATATATGTCACACCCATTTATCTAAAAAAATAGAAAATAGAAAAAATTCTGTGGCACATGGATCACCATCTTTATATTATATTCAAGGACAACCCTACAAAATCCTAACTGTCAATTCGCACTTAGTGAAATAATAGGATAATTAAGTCAGAAACCATGTAAATTAGAGCCCAGTTGATCCGCCAGGCACATCCACGTTCTCATGATTTCGTAATAAAAAGATAAATGAAAAAAATAAATAAAAGAACAAAATAAAGCGAAAAATTGATTAAAAAAAATTAAACGAATGACTATCCGTTAAATCTCCAAAGCGGTCAAATGTTTGGCAACCGCGTCGGTGCGACATTGAAAGCAGAGATTAGATTCCGTCTTTCACATGGCATTGCGTTGTTTCATTTTCACCTGCAAAGATCTCACAATAAATGTCTGCATCTACCAACCGGTTACTTTAAGGGTTTTTTATTTACAATTAATTTATTTTATTTATCAAAAATTCTCAGTAATTTTAATATTTATTTACATTATTTTTTAAAAAAATTATTACCTATAATTTCTTAATTATTACTTAATCAAAAACTTTTCTAAAAAGTTTATTTTTGCTAACTATAATTTTATAACTAAATTTCTTAAAATTCTTAAGAGACCGTTTAGTTTGGGATCAAGATCAAAGTCAAGATTAGTGAATCACTTTTATAAACTAATATCTTTTTATCAAAATTAAGACTTTAATAATTTAAACCTCAAAAAACTATTTAATTTTTTATAATAATTTAATTTAATAATAGTATAAAATAATAAATATTAATTTTATAAGAAAAAAATAATTCTAAAACGAGCGGGACCTAACTTCTCATTCTCTACTTTTTCTCTCAAATATTTATAAATAAATATTTAATTATAATTTAAATTATAATTTATATATTTATACATTTACAAATAAGCTTATTAATTTTTTTATTTATAAATTAACCCAAATTATAATATTTTTTTCAAATTCAAATTACAAATTTAATATTCATATATTACGAATAAACCCCCCAAATTTTTTTTTTTTTTATAAATAAATCCAAATTTTATCGTTTTTTTTATAACATTTTATAACATATTTTAAACTTAAAAGTTTTAACTAAACGTAATTATGTATTATTTACAAATAGATCCCTAAATCTAATTTTTTATTATAAATCCGTCTATTAATTTTTTAATAAAAATTTCACAATATCGAGATTGTAAAACAGAAAAGGAGAATTTCCTAATTAATATTTTCATTTACTAATCTCGGAAGTGAATATTATATCTAAAAGCCAAAGTTTTTATCTTTTTAAAATTTTTTTAAAAAAAGATTTTGCAGATTTTAAACTTGAATTTCAATTAAAATTTTATTTTATATATTTACAAATAGATCCCTTGAATTTTTTTATTTCATAAATAAATCCAAAATTTATTATTTTTAAATAAAATTTTACAAAAAAAAAATATTAAAACTTTTAAAACTTTTAAATTACAAATTTAATATTTGTACATTTTCAAACAAATCTCTTGAATATTTTTATTTATAAATAAATCTAAATTTTATCATTTTTTAAATACAATTTTACAAAAAAAATATTGAAAAATTTAAATTATAAGTTTAATAGTTGTATATTTTTTAAATAAATATATTTAATATTTTTATTTATAAATAAGTTTAAATTTTATTATTTTAAAATAAAATTTTACGAAAAAATTTTGAAAATTATAAATTTAATATTTAAAATAAATTTTAAGAGAATATAGTTCAAAAGTTCTTACTTTAATAAGTTCCCCATAGGCAGGAGATGGTGCTAGCCTGATTCGACAGCCAGCCGCGTGATCTCTGCGTCTGAGTCAAGTCGTTTCGGTGGCAACAAATTAATATTATTATTAAATTAAAAAAAATTCGTGACAGAGGTTTACATATAGATCTCTGGCAAGAAGTTAATCAATTGTTCATCTCAGCTTAGATTCCGGCCATTTCATTTTTGTTTTTACTAAAACTTTTTCAACTGAAATTGATTGAAACATTTGGATTGTATGCAATATATTGGTTCAATTTGCATATATAACCCCAGAAAAATTTGAGTATCTATATCGTGTTAATCTGCTGCTACCCAGAATATCTATATTGCGTTAAGCTTTGCTATTCATAGATTTTGATTTCCGTTATTGGAAGCCGGTCACGCCATCTAAGTTAGTTACGTAATTAAAAAAGATAATTTAATGGCTAAACGTGATGCAAAGAATGGAGACGGCGACTCACCAACCATGGATCCGGCGAAGAACACCGACTGCGCTAGCCCAACCTTGTACTTCTCCTTGCCCACCAGCCCCCACTCCGTGGCAGTCGACGCCGCCGGCGAGCCGTCCCACCGGCCATCCGGCTCGCTGTCTGCGAACACGACCACCATGGTGTGCAGCGCGTTGAGGGCCCAGGCCAGGCTTGTCAGCGCGAAGTGCAGGAGCTGCCACCGCCCAAACTCGCCTGCGTAGCGCTCGAGCATCTCGTCCACACCCATCTCTCCGGCACCGCCTCTCGCCGGAGGGAGGAGCGGCGCTGAGAGCTCCGCGGCTTCGGCGGCAACGGGGCTTCTCATTCTCGCAGGATTTCTTTCCCCTCGGGACTCCCAGACAAGCTCGGCTTCCAGTTCTTTCCGGTTTGTGCTCTTTATTTAATCTAGGGATTTTGCACATCAGTCCTCATATTAATGTCTAATTATAATATACAGTCAATGCAGTCCTCTAGTCATTCTAATTTAAGTGATGGGTGATATTTCCTGCATTCCTCTGATCATTATCCTTGCGTTTAGTCAGACAAAATTCGAAGGCTTTACATGCAAAAATTTCCTTAATAAGATTATTATACTAACCATGCGGATTGTCCTCTGCCATCCTTTTTTTTTTTTTTGTTTAGACAATGTTATTATACTAATATGGATTGTATTTTGACAAAGTCTAATTTGTCATCGGTTTCAATTTAAAAAGACTAAAAATTTTGATCAGTTAAGTTGTTTTCTCAGTAAGATATAAAAAAAAAGAAAATTGGGAATAAAATTGTCGATGGAGATTGGCTTCAGTTCATACAAATCCTTGAAAATTTGATTCATTAAGTTATTTTTCTGTCGTCCTGCATAGAAAAAAATCGTAAAGAAAATCACCGAGAGCTCTTCAACGACGACTACTCGAACGCTCAAGTAGGATTGAGATTAGTAATGAAAGTCGAATATATGATTGGGTATTAGTTCTTACCTTTTAAAAAATAGGGCTATTTATAAAGTATCAATCATATCAAAATCTCATAATCTTCGGCATCGTAATATTAGCCAAATTTTCCATAATGGATGGCCTTAACCCCTAGATCTTTCGAGATCTATTTCTAGGTTTAAACATGAGATATTTAAACTTAGTAGAATCTCAGCTTAGGTATATCGCCAAGAATACAGAGGTTCATATAGCTTGGTGTAAGGGCAATCCAAACTTCTCATAACTCAGAACCAAGCAATATTGTATCTTGAGTAACTTAGTTCATGATTTGCTTGCACTTAGTCCTCATCATCCCTCAACTTGACTTATCACACTCAGTACCAAATTAAGCTCAGCTTCCCGCAGCTAAATGCCCTTAGTTCATATGTTTAACTTGATATATCATTAATATCCCCCAAGCTCGGAGACCAAGTTACTATAGGTTGGAGTTTGAGGTTGCTTGTGGAGAACCCATCATTTCTCGTTGGTAAGCTCGGCGAATCCTAGGGAGACGAGCGATTATTCTCCTTAAAAGTCATTTTCTCATCATACACTTGCCAGTTTTTGAAGTGCCACCTTCGATACTCACACTGGCGGCCGACTGTTTAGAGGCAATGAGAATATCCTTGACATGTGTCCGCTAAGATTTGCACCTCGGTTTGAAACATCATGACTCTTCATTCGTAGCCTTAGCTTTGCCATGTGTCACTCATCGAATGGTTGAGAAGGGCTATAAAGATGGGCTTGAGGACGACGATCTCACTTTTTTTGTGTATTTGTCCTCAAGACTGAACCCTAACCCTCACCTTTCTCTGGTTTTCTCCTTTTAATTCTCATGGCTAGAGACAGGAAAAGCTCCAATGATGGTGTCGCTGCACCTCCAACAGTTGCTATGTCGGGTCCTCCTCCACCCGGAAGCATGGTGGTGGCGGTTCCCGCTCTTGATGCGTCTAACTCTGCACAAGGGAAGCTCGCCCCTGACTGACCACACTCAGGTGACTCCCAATTCCTCTTCTACGTGTGCTTTAGGTATTTTATTATCCCTTGAAATTGTCCTTTCAAATGTACTCATCTTGGTAGATTCTGCTATGTATGGCACCTCATGAACACGGCTATTAGATGACTTGCACTTAGATTTATAAAACTTTCACTATGTAACCCTAAACCTTCATAACCTATGGTGGGGTCTATTTTCGAACCTAAAAATACATAAGTTACAAGGTTCTGCAAATAACTATCCCTTTCCCTTTAGTGCTAAACTCTTTCTCCTAATGACTTAGACTCTCAGTAGGTGATCCCTGCTCCTCTTCCATCTAAGTCTAGTTAACTGAACAAGCATTTCGAGGGAAGAAGATTAAACATTTAGTTCATTTATTTAGTTTTTTAGACAAGGTCAAGGTTAACCTATGGGTTTGGAGCAAGATAGCTCTGACATTAAAGACCAATTCAGATATGCCTTTACAACATACTGGGAGATATTTGAAGGCAGACTCCAGTATCTGATAGATAAATTTGTCTCGGGGGTACTATTGGACTTTGATCTTGCCCCGGATTAGCTAGTTCCTAACGCGATGAGATTTATCATCGCATTCTGAGCTTTGATCATTGCAAAGGGTTTTGAGCTAAGTGTCAAGATATTTTGTGATGCTTCCGAGGTGGTTGGAGCTCGAGTGCTGACGGCAAATGGTACCTTGTTCCAAGGAAGGGCTGCAAGCTATTCAGGGCCAACCCTACATCTATTCACTTCTAGAAAGACCATCCAGTGAGAGTTTTCTCATGAGAATACTCTAGTCTTAGAGAGAAATAGGGAAAGCCTTTAGAGCATGGGAGACCTCCCAAGGTATCTTGTGAGGTCCACCAACTACTTTCTTCTTGGGTGTTTGAGCAATGAAAAATCCACTCTGTTTTGAGGTGGACAAGTGAGGAGAGACTTTGTGCTCTTAGCCTCTTGATTACTAGGGACTCTGGTAGGTCTCGAATTGTCTCAGCTCATGCATCACTAGACTTCTTATATATATATATATATACACACACACACACACACACACACACATAAAAAAGAACTGCTACCTTGGATTGATATGCAAGTTTGAGCCAAATAGCTTGTATGAATCAAGCCTCGCAACAATAGGCCAATGCCCCTTGAGCCACTCTACCTCCACCTTGAAAGTCTAAGGGAGCTAGGGAAGCTACCGAAAGGTCATTTAAGCTGCCAGCTCTGGTGAGAAAGGAGCCAAAGAAGAAGAGACCCCTTGCCTCGAGGAGTGAAGAGGCTTCAGTAGAACCCTCTGACTTAGTCAAGTTAGAGGATAAAAAGAAGAAGAATACTAGACCCTCAAGGGGTGAGGAGAAGAATGGAGGAGAAAAAGAGAAAAAAGAGCTTGAGCCCTCTTGCACTTGGGGATGAGGCCATCAAGGGGCCTATCAAGCCTTCTCCTAAATCCGAGCCTGCATTCAAAGGTGAGCCTCGATGTGAGATAGTGGACATTTCATCCTCATCCCCTTCTCCCTACCTAAGAACACAAGCGGTCCAATCGAGCCCCCGAACTATGGGACATACCAAGAAGGAGCACGTTGGGATGGGGAAGAAGGCTCGAAGGGCGCATTTGACCTGAACTCACTCATTGCTCACTTCACGGGGAGAACTTTGCTTGCAATGTGAGTCTTTCATGTAACATCATATCTTCGTACTTTGATGCATAATTCCTTCTAACTTCCAACTCATCTTGCAAATAGCGGAGTTCTTCCATTACATCGAGAGGCATTACCTTGAGGTGAAGAAAGAGGCAACCTCATGCAGGAAGAAGCTTGACTCCATCGAGGCTTTACAGCTCGAAGTGGATCTACTTTAGCTCGAGCTTGCCTCTAAGCATGAGGCCAAGTTGAAGGCCATTGAAGGTCATTAGAGCCACTTCACACCTCTTAATCGATGTGGGCTAGCTCAGCGAGGATGTTGAGCCCTTGAGAGAAGGAGATTGTAAGGCTCGGTGGGGCCAGTGGGACAGTAGGTAGGCAGTGGGCCTGTAACTGGCAGCAGTTGTCTTTAGTCTCACATCGACAAAGTGTTGGAGTTGAGATTGGGCTAAATATGATGACTACCATAGACCCAACAATGAGGCCTTTTCTCAGGGAATTAGAAAAAATAAAACTCTATGGTTGGGTGGGCCGCGGGCCGTAGACACCCAGGGACAATTTCGTGCTGGGTCGGAGGCATCACATGACTTGGCTGTAATGAAGTTAATTAAAGCTAAAGAGGAGAAGACAAAGACTGAGTCAGCATGGCTAAAGGTGGAGGAGGAACGAGACTCGACACATCAGGAGAATGAAAGGCTCCTGAAGTCCCGAGTTGCCAACATTTTGAAGGCGCAAGAGGATGCTCTTACTTTCTTCCACTTGAGCCGTGAATACGAACTCCTTCTTCAGGATACTTAGATTCAAGCTATCAATGAATTCAAAGAGTCCAAGGAGTACATGATAGACGTAGGTTTTCTAAATGCTGAGCCTTTTGACAATAAATATCTAACTTGCTGAGACATAGTGATATGTGACTGGGCAAAGATAAACTTTGATCCTCGAGCATTGTCAACTGACCTATATGATATAAAGTGCATCAAGAGAATTCGACAGGAGATCAATGAAGCCAACTTGTTCCTTGGTGAGGACAAACAACATCCCTTTGAGGACATACTCCAGTACTAGCTCTAATTTCTCCCTTGATACTTCCAAGAATGAAGGTGGCTCAGCAGATGCTCCCAACCCTCCACGGTAGTGTTAATAGTTTTGTTTTTGTAGTCTGAATTTGGGTATTTTAAAATGTGGTAGGCTTCCTATTAATGAAAGTTCTCACCTTTTTTCTTCAAGTGTTAACTCGATTGAATGTTATTGTGAAATTTTAACAAAACACTTGCCTTGGCATCATGAGTCAAAATTTTGATCCTTGTGTCCAATCCCATAACTCGCATCTTTATCATGTTGCGAGAGTTACCAAGTCCTTACTCGACATACTTTGGGGATGTGGGTTTGATCCTCCTGAGTTACCATCCTTGGCATCTTGTTTCGAAAATTGTCAAGACTTAACTCGGTGACTGTCTTATTTAGTTTGAATTATTGGACAAAGCCAGTCTTACACACACCTCTGACCTAGTGATGAACTCCCCTTATACTTATTGTGAGACAAGCTTTTAGGTTCTCCATAGACCAAATTTCGTGTCTTGGAGACTTGAGGCCACAACCCCTATGTGGCGCTTGATCTAAGGTCAAGATTTTTGTACCTTGGCTGATCGAGGGCTTTGTGCCTCAACTGATCTAGGGCTTGGTTCTTGAGCAGACCTAGGTCTTTGCGTCTTGGTGAACTGAGGTATTTATGTCTCAATAGACCGAGGTCTTTGCGCTTGAGCAGACCTAGGTCTTTATACCTCGATTGACCGAGATCTTTGTGCCCAGGTAGACCTAGGTCTTTGCACCTCGACTAACCAAGGTTTTCATGCCTTAACAGACTGAGGTCTTTGCACTTGGACAGAACCTGTTCTTTGCGTCTCAGTGAACTGAGGTCTTCATGTCTTGATGGACCGAGGTCTTTGCACTTAGGTGGACCCAGGTCTTTGTAGCTCGATGAACCAAGGTCTTCATGCCTCGGCAAACTGGGGTCTTTGTTACTAGGTGAGACTAGGCCTTTGCACCTGGGCAAACCGAGATCTTTATACCTTGGCAAACTAAGGGCTTGGTAATTGGGTGGACCCAAGTCTTTGCGCCCTAGCGAATCGAGGTCTTCATGCCTCAGTAAACCAAGATTTTTGTGCCTGGGTAGACCCAAGTTTTTGCGCCTCAACGAACTGAGGTTTTCATGCCTCAGCTAATCGAGTTCTTTGTGTCTCAATGAGCCGAGGTCTTCATGCCTTAGCATATCAAAGTTTTGGCGCTTAGACAGACTGATGTCTTTGCGCCAAGGTAGACCTAGGTCTTTGCACCTAGGCGAATCAAGATCTTCATGCCTCGCTAGACTGAAGTCCTTGCATCTAAGTGAGCCCAAGTCTTTTTGCCTCGATGAACCGAGGTCTTCATATCTCAGCAGACCAGAGTTGTTGTGCCTAGGTGAACCCAAGTCTTTGTGCCTTGACAAACTGAGGTCTTTGAGTCTCAGTGGATCGAGGTTTTTGCATTTAGATGGACTCAAGTTTTTGTGCCTTTGTGAACCAAGGTCTTTAAGGCACAAGGTAACGTAGAATTTGGGTTTTTGCCTTCCAAAACTTTAGTTTTTCTTAAAAGACAAAGAAGATAAAGTTTACTCCAGAGAAAAGACTTAGAGATAGAACCTCCTAAGATTGTCCATATGTTATGCTCTCAGAAGGGCTTCACCATTAATGTACTTAAGTTTATATGCCCCTGGTCTGACAGCTCAAGTAATCCTAAATGGACCAACCCAGGTGGTAATAGCTTTCCTAAATCTTGATCGGCAAATTCTACTTAGTGTAGCACCCAATCCTCAGCTCTAGCTCCCTGCTACGGACACGAGTGTTGTAGCACCGAACCACTCATCATTAGTATTCTAAAATCCTCGTGCAAGCTTGTTCCCAAACTTTTAAGATAAGGTCTTTATCAGCTCTAAGATTCTCCTCATTTGCCTCGAGGTCATAGGTCTTTAAGCCATAGTGAGATAGGGTTGACCTCTACAGGGATGATAGCTTTAACTCCATATGCGAGTAGGAAAAGTGATTCATCGGTTATGGTTCGAAGAGCAATTCAATATGACCATAGGATATATGGTAACTCCTCAACCCAAGTGTCCATGGCTACTAAGGCTTGAGCTTTGATAGATTTTTGAGAGTTAAAACTTACTTTGAATTGAGTCATTTCAATGGACCACTCGAGCAATTGCCTTGAAGTCTCCAACTTTTACAGAGTTTGCCAAAGTGGGAGATTAGTAAGTACTACAACAAGGTATACCTGAAAGTATGAGCAAAATTTCCGAGATGCTAGGACTATAGCATAGGCCAATTCCTCCAAGGGAAAATACTAAACCTCAGCTCTTGTGAGTACATGACTCACATTGTGCGCCTTCTTTGGACCTCCAATAGACTCATTGATTTTTGAGATTGCTGATCTCTTTTCCTTATTTCTGAAGTTATTCTACTAATAGGCTAACTCGCACCTTTTTGTGAGATTCTAGTTTTCTCAACTTTCACCTATGTCATATTTAGTGAGAAATCTCATAACCAAATAAAAAGTTAAGATTATTACTTCTAATTGGTTAAATGCTAGCCGTCCTAATATTACATCATAAGATAAATAAGTTTGAACCACCACAAATTTAGATTTGATCATCATTTTTTTTAAATTTTCTCAACTGTCAGGAGTAGGTCAACCATACTAAGTAAAGTGACTAAATTTTCCATGAACCCCATTAGTGTTCCTAATAGGGTCTTAGCTTTTCTTCAATCTTTATTTGATCATAAGCTGAAGTAAATAAAATATTGGCAGCTTTCTGTATCTACCATGACACGTCGTGTGAAGTAACTATCCAAAATTACTGAGATAACCAAGGCATCATTATGGGGAGCCAAGATACCATACCTATCTTTTGCTGAGAACATTATATCTATATGCACAAGGTTGTAATACTGTCATTTGGCCTCTTCATAATCCTCTTGTCCCCCAGTGATTGCCAAGCATTTGTAGGTTGAAGCCAAGACTTCACTTTGCATCATTAGGTTTGTGAGGATCATATTGAGATGACCTTTTATAGGTAGGTTTTGCAACACAATAGTAGGATTCCTCCAAGGAGACTCTTATGGTTGATCTTTTTGGGCTGACACTTCTTTTGTTCTTTCACCTTGGTGGATGAAGTGTCTTAAATGTCCTTTCTTTATGAGCCTCTCTATTTCATTCTTAAGGTGTTTTCACTCCTCAGTATCATAACCATAGTACTTATGAAATTGACAATACCTTGATTTGTCTAAATGTCACTTATTGATTGGTTAAGGCTTTTTCAAGAGATCTCAATGCTCTATTTGAACTAATTTCTCCATTCTTGAATTGTTTAATGTGGTGCAAGCTCGGAATTATTGTCGGTGCTCTCATCGTTTAGTCTTCTACTTCTTTAGCCTAGGTGGTTTGTCCTCTCAAGTCTCTTTCTTCTATTTTCTATAGTCTTCAGACTCCTTCTTGGCTGACATAACCTCCTCGGTGTCAATGTGTTCTTGGGCTAATTAAATAAACTCGACCAAGGTTTTGAGAGGTTTTCAAACCATTTCATAGGCTATCCAAAGTTGTCTGATCCTATTAATCGCTAACGCAAGGATAATGGAACTATCAAGCTTCGAGACTTCCAACGGAGTTTTGTTGAATTGAGCTAAATACTCACTTAGGCTTTCTCCTTCTTATCGCTTCAAAATTAGGAGTATAAAAGGATCCTTTTACCAAGGTACCAAGAAAATGAACTGCTCTATGAATCTGTTAGCTAGATAATTGGAGCACATGATTAAGTACCTCGATAGTCTAAAATACCATGCTCGAGCTGGTCCTTGAAGTATTATAGAAAATTCTTTGCATATGATAGAGTCTTATATGCTTTGGAGGATCATGACATTTTGGAGTGTGCTCATATGATTGACAGGATCCTTAGAGCCATTGTACACCTCATATGGTGGTGGGTAGAACTTTGGCTGTACCTAAGAGTAGGCAATCCTAGCAATGAGGGGAGTGTCGTACTGTTGGCTTTATGGTGTCTCGAATTCGGACTTTTCGGATAGTCTTAATTATATTAGAAAGTTATTTAGTGGGCCTAATCCTTATCTATATTTATCTTCTACTAGAAGACTTAAATTAGTCGAAGTCTTATTTGAGTCAGTCTTCTACTTTGACACAAATACAGTTAGGTCACATCTATAAATACTCCATTGATGTAAGGGTTTCAATATAGAGTGAGAGAGAGATATATAAATCAATACTCTCAATACGTCTTGTGACGGTTAGGTTACTTAGTCTTTTGTGAGAGTTAGTGATATTGGAGTTTCGTCTCCATCGTTGTAATTTTCTCTTTCTCTTCTCATCAATACAATATTCTCTGGATCATCTTCGTCACATATATCTCTTGTCTGCTATCTTTTCCTCTTTTCTGTTCTTCCTCTATATCGTGAATTGTTGTAGACATCGATATTTTCCGCAACAAGTGGTATCAGAGCTTGGTTCAATATGTCTACTACAAAGTTCGATATAGAGAAATTCAATGAAAAGCAAGGATTCCCTATTTGGCAAGCAAGAGTTCGTGCAATTCTTACTCGACAAGGATTGAGAAATACATTGGAAGACGTCAAGTTTGAAGATATCGTTAAAAGTGTCTGGAAAAACCAGAAGGCTAGTGCACATAGCACAATCATCCTCAGTCTCACCAATGAGGTACTCTATCCGTTTCTTGATGAAACATCACCTTCAGAGTTATGGAAAAAGCTGGAGAAACAGTATATGAGTAAGTCTATCTCAAATCGAGTTTATTTAAAGCAGAAACTTTTCAATTTTTGAATGACAGAATGTACGAATATAGTTGATCATCTTAATGCTTTCAATAAACTTGTCTCTCAATTGTTAAGTATTGATGTTAAAATTGAAGATGAAGATAAGATAATTATTTTATTATCGTCCTTATCTCCTTCTCTTGAGAATCTTAAAACTACTCTTATGTATGTGAATGATTTAAAATTTGATGATATTTCTGTCATCCTTCTATCTAATGAATATTTGAAAAAGATTGGAGGGGATATGTCACACTCAGAAGCATTAATTGTCAAAGGTCTTACCAAAGAAAGATCAAGGACAGGTCGTTCTAGATCCAAATCCAAAGAAATAAACTGCAGGTATTGTAAGAAGATGGGACATGCAATTAAAGATTATTGGAAGCTCAAAGCAAAGAAAAAAAAGAGAATCTCAATCTAAAGAGCAAGCTAAAGAACAAGTGTCAGTTGTTGAAGGGAGTTATGATGATAATTTGGGTAACGTTCTCTCTATTAGTTCTAATTTTGATTGTTACCATGATATTTGAATTCTTGATTCTGGTTGTTCTTACCACATGTGTCCTAATAAAGATTGGTTTGAAGACTACAAGTCCTATGATGGTGGTTTAGTTTTGATGGGTAATAACAATCCATGCAAGACTGTTGGAATTGAAACAATCAAAATTAAGATATTTGATAATATTATTAGAACTCTTACTAATGTTAGACATGTTTCTGATTTGAAAAAAAATTTAATCTCTTTGGGTGCTTTGGATTCTACTGGTTATAAGTATTTTGCTGAAGGTAGAGTTATTAAGGTTGCTAAAGGCTCATTGATAATAATGAAAGGCCTAAAGTATGAAAATTTATATGAGTTAGTAGGAAAAACTATTGCAGGTGGAGCAGCAATTTCTCAGACTTCTTCTTCTGATATGACCCACTTATGGCATATGCATCTCGGTCATATGAGTGAGCAAGGTTTAAGTGAGGTCAACAAAAGAAAATTACTGAAAGGCCTCAACTCATGCAAATTGAATTTTTGCGAGCATTATCTTTATGGTAAACAGTCCAAGGTAAAATTTAATACCGGTACTCATTACACTAAAGGCTTAATTGATTATATTCATTCTGATGTATGGTGCTCTTCTATTCCATCAAAATCTGGTGCTCGTTATTTTGTCAGTTTTATTGATGATTTTTTCAGAAAAGTATGGATTTATTTTTTTCATCACAAAATCGAAGTATTTTCTATTTTCAAACGATGGAAAACTTTAGTTGAAAAAAGGACTGATAGAAAAATCAAATACCTCAAAAGTGATAATGGCGGAGAGTACAAATCAACAGAATTTCTCAAATTTTGTGAAGATGAAGGCATCAAACGCCACTTTACCATCCCAGAAAAACCTCAACAAAATGGTGTGGCTGAAAGGATGAACAGAACCTTGTTGGAGAAAGCACGCAGTATGCTTAGTACAGCTAATCTCGATAAAGATTTTTGGGCAGAAGCAGTCAATACAGCATGCTTCATTATGAATCGCTCTCCTCAAACAGTCATTAATTGCAAGACTCCTGAAGAGGTATGGACTGGTCAACCTGCAAATTATTCTTCTTTAAAGATTTTTGGTTGCCCTGCTTATGTGTATGTTATCAAGGATAAGTTAGATGCATGTTCCAAAAAGTGTATTTTCCTGGGTTATGCCAAAGGTGTTAAAGACTATCGTTTGTGGGATCCTACTATTTCAAATGTAATTATTGAGAGAGACATAGTATTTGATGAAAGTGTTATGCTAAAATCTCTCAAGAAAGATCCCAATGATATAATGCAAGTGGAGGTGGAGCATATAGTTCCTTCACAAGAAGATATTCAGGATATGCTCAACTCTCAAGAGAATTCTAAGAATCAAGTTTCTGAAAAGACTCCACTTCGAAGATCTCAAAGAAAAATAAAACCACCTGAAAGGTATGGTTTTGAAGATATGGTAGCTTTTACTTTAGTTACTGACAATGGTGATTCTTCTTCCTATAAAGAAGCAATGCAGGATAAGAATTCTTCTCAGTGACAAGATGTTATGAATGAAGAGATGGATTCCCTTCAAAAGAACCATACTTGGGATTTAGTGAAATTACCAGAAGGTAAAAGAGTAATTGGTTGCAAGTGGGTATTTCGAAAGAAAGAGGATTTCTTTGAAATAAATGGTGTTAAATTCAAGACCTGTTTAGTTGCAAAAAGGTATTCACAAAAGGAAGGTGTTGACTTTAATGAAATTTTCTCTCCTATGGTTAAACACACATCTATTCATTTTCTATTTGCTTTAGTTGATTTTCATAATCTTGAGTTAGAACAGCTTGATGTCAAAACTGTCTTTCTGCATGGAGAATTAGAAGAATAAATTTTTATGCAACAGGCTGAAGGGTTCATCCAAGAAGGCAAGAAAAATTTTGTCTGCAAGTTAACAAATCACTTTATGATTTGAAACAGTCTCCAAGGCAATGGTATAAAAGGTTTGACAGTTTTATGCTGGGACAAGATTTCATCCACTGCAAACATGATTACTGTGTTTATTTTAAGATGCATGCCAATAACTCGTTTATTATATTGCTTCTTTATGTTGATGATATGCTTATCGCTACTCAAGACATATCTCTACTGAATAATCTAAAGTTTAAAATGAAAAAGGAATTTGAGATGAAAGATTTAGGTACTGCAAGGAAGATTCTCATTATGGAGATTGATCGAGATAAAAAACATGACAAATTATGGCTCAAACAGAGCAAGTATCTCGAGAAGATTATTTCTCGTTTTGACATGCAAAATTCAAAACCCGTTAGTACTCCTTTAGCATCTCACTTTAAGCTTTCAGCTCAATAATGTCCTTCTACAGATGAAGAGCATGCATACATGGAGAACATCCCATTTTCAAGTGCTGTTGAAAGTCTAATGTATGCTATGGTATGCACAAGACCTGATATTGCACAAGCAGTCAGCGTTATTAGTCGTTACATGGCAAATCAAGGAAAAGAGCATTGGCAGGCCGTGAAATGACTATTAAGATATATAAAAGGTACTCTTAATATTGGTTTATGTTTCGATAGGAATACAGTGCAAGAGGCCAAAAATTATTGGCTACGTCGATTCAGACTATGCTGGAGACCTTGATCGACGCCGATCCCTCACTGGTTATCTTTTCACTCTTTGTGGAGGACCTATTAGTTGGAGGTGTACCTTACAGTCAACTGTAACATTATCTACAACAAAGTTTGAGTATATGGCAGCTACAGAAGCCGTCAAAGAAGCTCTATGGCTAAAAGGTTTGGCAAGTGAAATTAATTTTTCTCAATATGTTCTTCCTATTTTTTGCGACAGTCAGAGCACCATACACCTTGCGAAGAATCAAATGTACCACGCTAGATCAAAACATATAGATGTCCAATTTCATTTTATTCGGGATATTATTGAAGACGACGAGATTTCTTTACAAAAGATTCATACTTCAAGAAATCCTGCAGATATGTTGACGAAGGTGATTCCGATTGATAAGTTCAAGTTCTATTTGGACTTGATCAATATTCAAGGTCATTGATCCTATCCCAGGAGGTAATGGCAAAGACATCTATTGAAGATTCAAATTTAGAGAATAAGATGATTCGAGTCAAGATGGAGATTGTTTGCTTTATGATGTCTCGAATCCGGATTTTCCGGATAGTCTTAATTATATTAGAAAGTTATTTAGTGGGCCTAATCCTTATCTAGATTTATCTTCTAGTAGAAGACTTAAATTAGTAGAAGTCTTATTTGAGTCAGTCTTCTACTTTGACTCAAACACAGTTAGGCCACATCTATAAATACTCCATTGATGTAAGGGTTTCAATATAGAGTGAGAGAGAGAGATATAGATCAATACTCTCAATATGTCTTGTGACGGTTAGGTTACTTAGTCTTTTATGAGAGTTAGTGATATTGGAGTTTAGTCTCCATCGTTGTAATTTTCTCTTTCTCTTCTCATCAATACAATATTTTCTAGATCGTCTTCACCACATATATCTCTTGTCTGCTATCTTTTTCTCTTTTTTGTTCTTCCTGTATATTGTGAATTGTGGTGGATATCGATATTTTTCACAACATCGTACTTCAAATGGTGAGGATGGGTTAGCACATACGACACTCCCTGAGTAGTAGGTGTGGCATCCTCCCTTTGGATTTCATGAGTGTCTCTATGTGAGGCGCGGCTTGCATTAGTATGATATATAACTTTATCAACTGGGTTATAAATGGGGTATCCTTTATAGTCTCTTGATGCTTGATGTCGAAGTAGGGTTCCCACCAAGGGGGCTTGATAAACCGATTGATGATACCTGTTAAGATGCTATTAGCTTCTGGCCTGTGGTTGTAGCTCGTAGTATTGGTTCAAAGCCTTTGCTCAAAAAGGGGCTTAAGATCGAGGTAGTTGGCTTGAAAATTTTTCATCATCTGATTTTAACTTTACAATTGTTAAGTCTATAAATTTTATATAACTTGAGTTTGGATTTTTAATATTTATGTTATTTGTTGAATTGTCGTAATTAATATTTAAAATTTTTGTTGTCTCACCGAGTTTGGGATATTATCTGACACCTCTAAAATGGCTTGCAAAATAATCACGTTGGTGCGGCGTTAAACGCGACCCAAGGGAGTCAATGCGCCATGACCCAAGGATAATTTTTCTTTTTTTGATAATACTGGAAATGAATAAAAATATTAAAATTATCATTAATGCGTATTTCTCAGACGTATACATCGCGAACCTTTTCTGCCTAGGTCTTGGTGGAATCATCGCACGAGTTAACGAAGTTTCCCTTCTCAGTATCAATCTGCTGAAGCTCACCTTTCTCCATTCCCGCCATTGTATCATACAAAGGCCTGTTCAACGTCTCCGGCAGGCAGAACGCCAGCGCCCCGCCGACTGCCCCGCATGCCGCGAACACTGCAAACGGCCATTGCCCTCCGGAGACCACCACGAAGGGCGCCAATATGGCACCCATTTGCCCCGCCTGCGTCACACAACCTAGCGCCGCGTTCCTCACCACTGTTGGGAACAGCTCCGCCGAGTAAACGAACAGCAAATCGAAACCCGAAGCCATTGCGAATATGCCCATGACGCCGCACACCATCTTCGCCGCCTTGAAGGGTCCAACGTCGGGCAGCGAGCTCCCGACGGCGCAGAAGACCGCACAGAACCACATTGTACCTATGGTGAGTGGCTTTCTCCCGTAGAACTTCAACGCTATTGCTGTCAGTGCGTAGGCTGGCATCTCCGCGACGCCGTTTAAGGCGACGCTGAGATAGATGTTGGTCTTGAGGTTCATGACGTTGAGACTCAGACCGTAGTAGACGATGGAGCTCAGGAGATTGATGCTGACCGCCAGTGCAAGGCGAATACGAGTAACCGAATTTCGGACTACTAGTACGATTGAGGCAGATATGGCTTCACCATCGCTCTTTTCAGATCCTTCACAGTCAAGCGCCAGTGAAACTCCACCAGGGAGGTTCCTCCCGTTAGTCTTTGCGATCGCTTGCATTACCTTCATGGCGTCGGAAACCCTATTGCGGACCAGATACCATCTTGGAGACTCGTGGACGAAGGGGAGGACGAGGATGACGAAGAGAATGGACGGGAAAGAGGAGAGCAGATAGAGTATTCGCCATGAGTGGTGGAAGTAGGCGGTTATGGAGAGGAGGATGACGCCGACGGAGAAGAAGTAGAAGGTGGAGGAGCCGACGGCTCCGCGCTTGGTCGGGCCGATGGGCTCGGTGGCGAGGACGAAGGCGCAGAGGCCGACGCCGCCGGTGCTGAGACCGGTCATGAAGCGGAGCGCGGGGTAGGCCCAGTACGCGGGGGAGAAGGCGGTGAGGAAGCCGAAGGCAGCGTTCATGGCGCAAACGAGGGTTAGGGTTCCTTTCCTGCCGAGGAAGGAGTCCGAGAGGTGGCCGAAGATCCCAGCGCCTGTAAGTCTTGAATTAATCTCTTGACAAACTGAATTCTTAATAAAAATTTCTAAAAACTTAACATTTCTAATTATTCACACACCATATTTTTTATGGTCATATCAAAATTAAGTGATAAAACTGATTTGTTCTATTGTCTAACATCACACTGCTTTAGCAAATTAACATACTGACGCTGCGAGTTAGGAGTGCGTAGTCTCCTTGCCAAACACAGAGAAAGGCTATTGTTTTTTTCTTAATCAAATTTTATCTATAGTTTACTCCTTAATCAAATTTTATATTTTGGCTGAACTTCGGAAACGAATTCGTTGCTTGCTATAAGTGAGGACAATAAGTCAGAAAGCTTATGGGGACCAAAGCTTGCCAAAGGTTAGTTTACACTCACCGACCATAGATCCGGCGAAGAACGCCGACTGCGCGAGCCCGACCATATACTTATGCCCGCACACCAGCCCCCATTCCGCCACCGTAGAGCTTCTACGGCTGCCGACCCACTCCCATTCTCCGGCCCTTAGCCCACACATAGTCTCCGGGCACACTTTCTCGGTGCAACGCCATGCCGGCTCCTTATCGGTGAACACGACGACCATGGTGTGGAACGCGTTCAACATCCAAGCCAGGCTTGTCAGCATGAAGTGCCGGAGCTGCCAGGGCCCAAACTCCCCGGCGTGCCTCTGCAGCATCTTGTCGACGCCCATGCGCTCGACGGAGCCGCCGGGGCTCGCCGGAGAAGAATGGCCCTCGGGGTTGGGCTCTGGGTGGTCTTGGCACTGCATGTTTCAGGTTGTTTTTGATGGTGCGAGACATGCGAGCGGGTATTTATAGACACGGGAGAAGGCAATGGACGCGGTTCAGGATTTTGTTGCATTGAAATATCTCGAGTCGTGATAAATCAAATTAATCTCATTAATCTCATGTTTAATAAACATGAAATAAGAATGTCAAGTATATGATGAATTCTCCGATTGAATTCATGAGCATTTATCGAAATTTTACCAGCTTTCTTTTCGACGTGATATTGACCACGGCAACTATTCCTTTGTCTGGTTAAAATTACGGGATTTTTATATACAATCTCAAAATTCATTTTATTTATAAAAACTCTCTGTAATTTTAATATTTTATTGATTATTTTTTAAATTTATTATTTATAATTTTGATTTGTTATTTAATTAAAATTTTGATAATTTTTTTTACTCTTTATAATTTTTTATTTAAATTCTTAAAATTTTAATTTCTCATCTTCTACTCTTTCTTCCAAATATTTACAGATAAATTTCTCTATAAAATTTTAAATCATAAGTTTATATTTATAAATTTATAAATAAACTCATAGAATATTTTTATTTATAAATAATAATTTTATTATTTTAAAATAAAATTTTATAAAAAGGACATTGAAGGTTTAAAATTTTAAAAAAAAATTATTTTTATAAATAAATCTTATATAAAATTTTAAATTATAGGTTTAATATTTGTACATTTACAAATGGATCTCTCGAATATTTTATTTATAAATAAATTTAAATTTTATTATTTTTAATAAAGTTTTGCAAAAAGGATCTTGAGAGTTTTAAAACTTAAAATTTTAAAATATAAGTTTAATATGTCTAAATTTATAAATAGATCCCTCAAATATTTTTTGCTTATAAATAAGTCAAAAATTTATTAATTTAAAATTAATTTTTATAAAAAGGATCTTGAAAGTTTTAAAACTTAAAATTTTAAATTACAAGTTTAAAATTAAAATTTTTATAAATAGATCCTTCATATTTTTATTTATAAATAAGTCTAAATTTAAAACTTTCAAGGTCCCTTTTGTAAAATTTTAATTGAAAAATGATAAAATTTGATTTGTTTATAAATAAAAATATTCGAAGGGTTTATTTATAAATTTATAAATATTAAACTTGTAATTTAAAATTTTATAAAAAGTTTATTTATAAACATTTGGGAGTAACAGTAGAGAATGAGAAGTTTAAACTTTTAACAATCTAAATGAAAATTTACAAAGTGTAAAAGAAAATTTTTTTTGCTGAAATTTTAATTAAGTGACAATTAGGAATTACAGATAATAATTTTCAAAAATCGGGGATTATAGGTAAATATTGAAATCGCGGAAGAATTTTCTTAAATAGAATATAATTTAAAGAGTTTACTTAAAAGTCTCTACAATTATTTAGTAAATATTGACAGATCACAATCAATTTTTACGACACACAGATAGCAAACGATACTCATACTAGTTCGATATTTTTTAAGGGTATAAATACAAAAATCCCTTGATTTTTTAACCTAATATTTCCACTATTTTTATCAAGCATAAACGCATATCTTGGGAGTTGACCTAGCGCGCAATACTTAATTTGCCAAAAAGATGACAAGTGCTCTTAGAATAAAATCTATTGGCATTTCAAAACCCTAGATTACAAGTTTCTTACAGCCTAGTGCGCTATGCGTCTAACTTCGCAAGTACACAATTTTCTTCTCCCATTGGCCGTCGCATGCAAATCTTTTATGGTGGAATTCTTAATATGAAGAAGAAAGTTATGAAAGAGATGGGATAACAAGCTATAGCCACAAAAGATATTCATTATAATCTTGGCTTAATGGTTGAAAAGGTAATGAAAATTAAAAATCAAGGGTAAAGCAAGATGTAGAGTTACAAGTGTCGACCAGTTCTATATGTTATTCGGAATTGTTAGGGGATTAAATCAAGATTATTGTTCCGTAATCCTTCAGTAACTCTAATGTAGGTGATCATTACGAATTACTACACATTAAGCCACTAGTGGGGGCACCTCATTATAAATTAACTTGTATTATCGGCTCTTGCATCATCTCCTTTGAAATTCTTTATAGTGCATGCTGCTTTTTTTTTTTTTTTCGTCTGAGTGAACGTGAATGCTTGTCACTGCCTGCCATCTACTGGGACTTCAAATTTTTTACATCTGTAGCCTTTTTTAATTATTTGCTTTAGCTTTTCATAGGTGAAAAAAAGATGAAAAGACAAGATTTCATGGCAGTATCAAACTACATTTTTCTTCCGGAAAATCTGATTCCGTTTCTTTAGGAAAAGAAAATCTTTTGTTTTGTGGATATTTTAAGGTCCGAAGAGATTTTTTAGAATTTCATTCAGAGACATCTCATCGAACTGTTTGGAATGATAGTGATTTATAATAGAGCTTCAGGAATGTTTAGTTTGAAATGATTTTATTTTTCAATTAAATTATCTATTTTTTATTTGAAATAAAATTAAACTAAAGATATTATTGAAAATGTGATTATTTTTATTTTTTTTAGTTTCAAATCAAATGAGCGCTCAATAATCAAGTTAATTTCAATGAGATCAAAAGTAAAAAGAGAAAAATAAATATAGTTGGTGTTATGGGAGCCTGGTTCACCACCAAATTTAATCTAAAAGACTTCTTATAATCACGATATGTTATACCATCTTTCTATCAATCTTTGAGGAGAAAGAATTGTGAAGAGTAAATATGATAAATTGATATTAGTCACTTACCTTAACAAATATTTTGAAATTTATGGTGTGTAGAGGCAGTTCGGCATATGTAGTATTCCTTGATTTTAGCCGAAATATCTGTTAAATTTCTCATAACTAGCCCAAGTTACTAACTGAAGAAAATTAAAGAGTAAATATGAGAAATTAGTATTAGTCATTTATCTCAATGAATACTTTAATATTTATGATATATGTAGACGATTTGACGTATGTCATATTCCTTGATCTTAACTGAAATATACATCGAATTTCTCATAATTGACTACAAAGAATATGGAATTCTTTGGGATCACACTTTGGAGGATGAAATACCCATAGGTATTCAAATTATTGATTGAACATACCAAGATCATCGAGTTTTGCAGCTCAACTCTAAATGATTCTTTACCATATTCACTGAGTTGTAAATATTCTAGAGATGAGATGGTTCTAGGGACCTTGGACATTCTTATAAAGGACTCACTTTATGAGCACCAACTTTAACTTTTTTGACCTGATTGATTTAATTTGGTATATCTTTAGTGCCCCATTTCCAAGTATTGTCCCCTTTAGTTGGAGGCATAGAGTTAGTTCAGTTTCAACTAAGTCAATGTGTTGCTTTGAAAATTGAGCCATTACCCTACCAAATCATGTGAAATCATTAGAATTTGCTCATTTTTGAGATAGTGGCATGGGGGTGTTGGTTTAATTGCCAAGACATCATTTAACAGTGATGCATGTTCTTTATAGACAAATTTGATTTCTTGTCTTTTGGCATTCAACGACTTGGATTGAGACACGTGGAGGCCATCCATGGGTTTGTCAAAGGGTATATATGTGTCCATGCTCCTTCATCCCTAACATCTATTTTTTGACTCTCAGATTTCCAACCTTCTTTTCGATGATTTCTCTTCTCCATCCTTTAATCTTCCTCTTGTGATAACTTCCTCAAGTTTTTCTCTTACTAATAACAAGACTATTCTCACATTTGTAGATATTGCAGCCACCACGTGTGCTCCTATCGTTGTGATATCTACTCTTGGTACGATCACGCCGAGTTTTGCAATTTCCAATGGTGATATTTCATCCTCCACAAGAGTGGTTACTTTCGTCACCCCTCCAATGCAGGCGAGTCTATCCTTTGGCATGTAGAATGCCGGTGGGTTGACATTCACCACTCCTTCCAAGGGAGCCCAAGGGGCCAATGCCACTCTCCCATCTTTAGGTAAGCCTTGCTTCTCAATTTTTATGTATATAGCCTTGATTGGTTAAATCTAACTTGTTCTAACCCATATCTTCTTGGTCTTAGGTCTAAATTAGGTCTCATCCATTCATGTGAATGAGATCTTAAAAAAAAAACAAGCATCCTTGAGTTGCCTCTCCAACTCCCTCAATGACGAATTAGAATGTTAGCAAGGGAGGTTTTTCATCTCCTGCTTCAACAGCCAAGGGTTCACCTAAGAGAAAGACCTATATTAGCAAAAGTAGTGCTTTGGATGTCCACTAAAAGGGAGAAAAGCCCTTTGGTTCTTTGTCTTTGTTGTTGTGAAGCACGAGGGACACTCCACATGCATTCAATACTTTGTCTTCCCTCTTTGGAGGACCCTTCCTCTCAAGAACACCAGATTGAGAAGGAGCCAATGGACCTCAATATGGAGGAGTACCTTGGCTTGGACCTCCACCTTCGCTCGAGCTCAAGGATTGCTTTTCTCCCTAAAGATGAATTTTTAAAAAGGAAGCGCAGACCTACACAGATGTATGTTTTCTTTTTTTACCTTTCTTATTCTTGTTCATAAAGACAAGAATTTCATCAAACGTGAATGCTTGTCACTACCTGCCATTAAGGCATTCAAATTTGTTACATCTTTAACTTTTTTAAATTTATTTTCTTTAGCTTTTCATAGGTAAAAATAAAAAATAAAAAGACAAGATTTCATGGCAGTATCAAACTGCATTTTTCTTGTGGATAATGTGTTTTTGTTTTTTTATTCCAAACCAAACCATCCCTTAACAATCAAGTTAATTTAGTCTAAAAGACTCTTCACAATCATGATCCATTAGATCATCTTTTCATCAATATTCAAAGAGAAAGAACCATGAAAATAACTGCTGAAAACCAGCTGACAATGGTTGCTCCGATCCCCAAATTAGTTACTAGAAAAAATTAAAGAGTAAATATGAGAAATTGGCATTAGTCACTTGTCTTACCAATATTTTGACATTTATGGTATGTGTAGGTGGTTCGATGCATCAAAGATTCCTTGATCTTAGCCAAAATATATGTCTAATTTCTCGTAACTTAGTACTAAGAATCTCAAATCCTTTGGGATCATGCTTTGGAGGATGCAATACCCAGAGGTATTCAAATTATTGATAGAACGTACTGAGGTCACCAAGCTTTGCAGCTCATCTTAGAACGATTCTTTACTATATTCACCATGTTGTAAATGTCTTAGAGATGAGTTGGTTCTAGGGACCTTGGTCATTCTTATAAATGGCTCGCTTTATGGCACCAAGTTTGATTTTTTGACCCAGTTGATTTAATTCGGTATATCATTAGTACCCTTAATTTCAAGCATTATCCTCTTTAGTTTGGGGTGCAAAGTTAGTTTGGTTTCAATTGAGTCAATGCATAACCTTGAAAATTAAGCCATCGCGCTACCAAATCATATGAAATCATTAGGATTTACTCCTTTTCAAGATGGTACCATGGAGGTGTCAATTCAATTGCCAAGACATTATTTGATAGTGACGTGTGTTCTTTGCAACCCAAGAGATAAATTTGAATTCTCGCCTTTTGGCATTTAACGGCTTGGATTGAGACACATGTGTTAGCCCAGATTAACAATCTTTGAGGGGGGGAAAAGAAGTTTTTCATATAATAATGAAAGTTTTCATTAGATCGAAGCCCAATATAATTCACTAAGAATGATATTTACGAAACTCATGCCAATCACATGTGCAATTAAATGTAAAGCAAGATAATGAAAAAAAATGACACCATAATTTACATGGTTCAAAGGCCAACTATTTTTATTCCATAACTCTTACTTTACTCTTGAGGACTTCAATCACTCCACTAGTAATGTCGTTTCTTGATGCAAAATCAAGTCTTTACATCAACTTATAACTGTGAATGATGCTTCCATCGAGTGAAGCTATATCTATTGCTTTTTTTTTTTTATGAAATCATACCCGTATAAATGATCTTACTGCTATCAAGAAGATTTAGTCCACGCCAAAAAATTTGTATACTCACATTCCTAATAACCTACGAATATTTTAAGTGAAAAAAAAAATAAAAGATGATATAATTGAAACTCATTATAAGTTCTCTCAAGATAGGAATAAGGATATTAAATATTTAACTTGAGATTTAAAGATTTAGAATATTCTTGGGTTAGTAGGTTTCATGGGACTTTGATCTCTTCTCTAAAATAGATATGAAGTTGTAAAAATTTATTTAGAGAAATTTAATAATGTCTATTTATACCTATAGCTTGAGACCAATTATTGGGAGTGAAATCTCACACCTAGCCTCACTCCAACGATCAAAATATAAGTAGCCATTCAGCATATGTCATAGGTTTAGACTGTTGGGGGAGTCGAAAGAGTGTTGAACTGGAATAATATAGTGGACCAGATACCAAATCATCCCAAAAGCTTAAGTTCATGGGATATGGGTCTTTTTTACTATATATATTGGACCCTATTTATCCAATATCTGATAGAGACTAATTTATCGCACCTGACATTATAACATAGATGTCCATTAATTAGATTCAAGCATTCAAGAAAGTCATTAGACATCCAAACTCTGAATATGAAAAGTCAAGAAGTTATAATTTCTAAATTTTTAGATATCTGATCTTGAGGCTCGGACTTCCAAAGCTGTCAGTAATTTTAGAGTTATTTCTATTAAAGTCAGACATTTGAACTGTTTGAAGTTAACAGAAAAAATCTATTGGTTCACTTTAACTTCAGTTTCTTGTTCGACATTTTCTCAATACTGACATTGGATAAATGATGAGTCAGTGAAGACATTTCAAGATAAGTTTGAGTGCTAATAAAAAAACTTTAAACTATTAATCTCAAGTCGATGTTGGGCTCTTAGGTTGCTTTGGCTATGTCTATGTTATTCTCGAATTTTCAAGTTATTATAAACACCTTCATACCACTTCCAAACCATCCTTTGATCTCAAGTCATGTTTACCAATCCACATTATGCTTCATTTTTTTTGAAACTTTTGAACGTTCCCTTGAGAATTGTAATATACTTTTACTAAAACACAACTCAAATAGACATGAAATACAAAATTTATTCATCATTAAAATTATAAAAAATAATAATCTCCTCCTTTTTTATGATGACAAACTCTCACAAAAATAAAATAAAATAAAAAAACTAGTTGATAAAAGAGAATTAGCAACTTAACACATGTATCATTTAAAGTAATATGCAGTAAAATATAGAGCATATATCATGAAAATATCATTTTAAGTAAAAGATAATATACGTTCTCTTACCCTAATATTATTCCCCTATTTAGAATAATTCTAATAATGTTATATTTTCTTCCCCTTTTGTCATCAACTAAAAAAATACAAGTGAATATAAGGATACTGAGTAAAGAGAAACAATAGCAAAGTCTCAAAAATATTTTTACTAATATCGTGCACCAAGAGATATTGAAAATTGAAGAATGAATAAGATATTTTTATCACCTAATCTCAAAATAATAGTTATCAAAATACATTTGAGGTAATAAAAGCTCTCTCTCAAAATATGTATAGATGGGTTTTTTTAAAAAAAAAAAATCAAAGATTGCATATATGCTTCCTCTTTTTAAAATAATTTCACTATATTGTCTAAAATTGCCAAAAGGATGAATATACAAGAATGTTAATTCAAAAATATAAGCACAAACATCTGATACCAATTATTAGTCCGGATTGATAACTTTTGAGTAGGGAGAGGAGGGATTTTCACATAATAATAAAAGTTTTTTATTAGATCAAAGTCTAATATAATTCACTAAGAATGATACTCATGAAACTCTTGCAAATCACAAATGTAATTAAATGTAAAGTAAGATAAGGAAATAATGACATCGTAATTAACATGATTCGAAAATTAACCGCTCATACTCCATGGTCTTTTTCTTATTCTTGAGAACTTCAATTACTCCACTAGTGATGTCATTTCTTGAAATGAAACTAAGTTTTTACACCGACTCACAACCATGAGTAATGCTTCCTATGGGTAAAATCACGCCTGTCACTTTCTTAGGGTAAAGGCACGCTCGTATAAATAAACTTTCCTCTACTGAGGAGATCTAATCCACATTAGAGACTTTATACACTCACATTCCCAATAACTTAGAAGCATTTACAAGTGAAAAAAGATAGAAGATGATACCATTGAAGCTCACTATAAGTTCTCTCAAAATAAGAATAAGGACATTGAATATTTGACTTGAGATTTAAATATTTAGAGCATTTTTGGGTTAATAGGCATAGGGAAGCTTTGATCTCTTCTCTAAAATAAATATAAAATTATAAAAACTTATTTAGAGAAGCCCAACCATGTCTAGTTATACCTTATAACTCGAGACTAGTTGTTGGGGGTGAAATCTTGTGATTAGTCTTACTCTAATTGTCAAAATGTAAACTAGTCATTGAGCAGATATCACGAGTTCAGACATCCCTAATTAGGTTTGAATGCCTAAATAACACAATATCGAGAGTCCAACAAAGACATCAGACATCTAAACTCTGAACGTAGAAAGTCCAAAAGTTACGGTTTCAAAATTTTCAAATGTTCGATTTTTAAGTTTGGGCATTAGAAGCTGTCGGTAATTTTAGAATTATTTCTACTAGAGTCAGTATCCAAACTCTGAAGTTCGAGCGTTCGAAGTTAACAAAAAAAATCTACTAGTTGACCTTAACTTTAGTTCCTTGTTTGACATCTTTTTAATACTGATCTTGGATAAATGATGAGTCGGTAAAGACATTACAAGATAATTTTGAGTGCTTATAAAAAAGCTTTAAACTATTGGTCTCAAGACAAATTCTCGACTCGACTAAAATAAATGAAAAACTAAACTAGTTGATATTGGATTCTTGAGTTACTTTTGACTATATCTGTATTATGTTTTAATCTTTAAGTTGTTATAGACACCTTCACACCACTTTCAAGCCATCCTCTGATTTCTTTGAATCACATTTGTCAATCTACCATCATACTTCATTTTCTTTGAAGCTTTCAAACATTCTTTTAAGAGCTTTAATGCACTTGGCTAAAACATAACTCAAACAGACATTAAATATAAAATTTGTTCATCATCAAAACTATAAAGAGCAACAACATAGAGTATATATGTTTGCATTTCCCTTCATCCCTAACATCTATTTCTTGGCTCTTAGATTTCCAACCTTCTTTTTGATGATTCCTCTATTCCAACTTCTAATCTTCCTTTGATGATGGCTTCCTCAATTTCTACCCCTACCAGCAACAAGGTTGTTTCTGCATCCATAGATACTACAACCATCACGTGTGCTCCTACCATTGTGTTATCTATTCCTGGTGTGATCAAGCAAGGTTTTGTGATCTCCAGTGGTGACATTCCATCCTCCAGAAGAGTGGCCATTTTTGTCACCACTCCAATGTGGGCGAATCTATCGCCTGGTGATCAGAACACTAGTGGGTCGATGTTCACCACCCCTTCCAAGGGAGGCCAAGGGGCCAGTGCCACTCCCCTATCTTCATCTTAGCCTTGTTTCTCAGTTTTTATGTATATAGCCTTGATTGGTTAAATTTAACTTGTTTTGACCCATATCTTATTGGTCTCAAGTCTAAGTTAGGTCTTGTTTATAAATGAGATCTTGAAAAAGAAAATAGGGGTCCTCGAGCTACCTTCTCAACTCCCTCAACAAAGAACCAAAACCTTAGTGAGGGAGGTTCTTTGTCTCCTATCTTGACAATCAAGACTTCGCGTAAAAGAAAAACTCATGTTGAGGAAAGCAGTGACTTGGATGCTAACCAAAAGAGGTGGAAATGAGTGGTCTCTCGACCCTCGTCTTCCATTGAGGAAGGCTTTGAGACTTGGACCTCAATAGCCAAAACCTGGGGAGGAAAGGCCTTCGGTTATCTATCTTTGCCATTACAAAGCATGAGAGATGCTCTACATTCATGGGATATTTTGTCTTCCTCCCTTTAGAGGATGCTCTCTCTTGGGAACATCGGATAAAGAAGGAATCGGTAGACCTCAGTGTGGAGGAGTACCTCGACTCAGGCCTCCACCTTCATCGAAGCTCAATGATTATTTGTCTTCTTAAATACAAATTCTTTAAAGATAGAGTCCAAACCTACATAAACATAAGTTTTCTTTCTTGACCTTTCTTATACTTGTTCATGAAGATAAGAAATTCATTAAACATGAATGCTTGTCACTGCTTGCCATTTACTAGGACTTCAAATTTTTTGCATTTTGAACATTTTTACTTATTTTCTTTAGCTTTTCATAGGTAAAAAAGGATAAAAGAACAAGATTTCATGGAGATATCAAAGTGCAATTTTCTTCTGGATAATTTGTTTCTGTTTTCTTTAGTTTCAAACCAAATTAATCCTTCACAATCAACTTAATTTCATTCGGTGGGATCAAAAGTAGAAATAGATAAAATAAATATGGTTGGTACTGTTTATATGTTATCAATTTTAAATTTCAATTTTGACATACTTTGGGCATTTTGTTTTTGATCATTTCTCGCATTTTGACAATTTTAAATAACGGTCTTGAAAATACTAAAATTCTCAAATATTTTTAAAGTCATTTTGTTGAGATCACCAAAATTGGTTTGCACGGAAACTTAGACACCGTTTGGTTTAAAATCAAGATTAAAATCAGAATCAAGACTAGTAAACCACTTTTATAAATTAATATTTTTTTAATCAAAATTAATATTTTAATAATTTAAAATTAGAAAAATTATTTAATTTTTTATAATAATTTAATTTAATAAATAATGTAAAATAAGTAATATTAATTTTATATAAAAAAAATTTGAAATGAGCTAACCTGATTTTGATTCCAAACTAAGTTAAGGCTTTGGTTGGTAGATTTATAGATTGAGATTGGTGGGGTTGATCTGAGTTGGGGAGAGCAAACGGATCATGCGTTTTTCTAATTAATATGCAACGGACGTGCACAATGCACGATTGTGGTAGCACGTCAAACTTGGCAGGAGGCACATGGTTTTGAACCCTTTTGGTCCAACATCTCATGTGGCAATTAATGACATTCTACGCATAATAGAATTGGATCAATAACCTTATGGCATCTCCGTCTATTCCGATATTTCAATTGAAGAAAGGGGGTTTTTCGCATAAATCCCCACAAATTGTTTCATTTATGAAGGTAACACCTTCATAGTTCAAAATTTATTATTGTCAAGTCAGAATAATCTCATTCTATTATATAAGTAGAAAAGGTCCAATAATAATTTTTAGGAAAAAGTATGTAAAATATTTGTGAAATGAGGTGTAATATGTTGCTAGTAAAGAGTTGATTACCTAACAAAATGTTACCGATATATTAGGTGGAAACTTAGTTGAGGAAATAAAATTGATTTTGAGTAGGACATATCTTTTTTTTTTTGTTAATGACAATAGAGTTTAGCTCACAAAATAATTAAAGTGCATTGGCTCTATATGATCCCACTGATTTCAGATTATATTGTGAAATTAAATCATGGAAATCCAAAATCTTAATAGTTTGTTCAATTCGATAGGTAGTGTACACCAAGGTTTTGGGTATCTGTTTCGGTTTCGATTTCGGGACCGGCCGAAACCGATACGTTTCGGCCGTTTCGGTTTCGGCCGAAAGAATTTTTTAAATTATTAATTGGGCGTTGACCAGAGTTTGACTATACTTTGACTGTACTTTGACTTCAAATCAAAAATACGATAAAATATTAGAAAAAATTTGAAAAAATTTGAAAAATTATGAATGAATTTATATTTAATTTTACAATAATTTTAAATAATATTTAAGCTAATTAAAATTAATTTTGATAGTTAGTCACTGATATTGTCTAGTTTTAATATATATTAGTGTATTAAAAAAATATAAGAAATAATATGAATATGATTAAAATTTAAAAATTAACATAAGCAATTTTAACTTTTCATTAAAATGTATTTCACACATACATAATTTATAAAGTCTAAAATAATACAACTAATCATCGTAGTCATCATCGGTTAAGTTTGGAACATCTGAGTGTGGAGTTACAAATTCAGTACCTGGATGATCCGGACGAGCATTTGTAGGCATACGAGCCAGAACAACTAGCTCAGCGCAATCTCGTGGCAATGGTTTTGGATAATTTATCATATCACTGTTTCAATTAATTAGATACATAATGCGCATAATGCAAATTGAGCAAATCCATAAAAACAAATAATTTGATATTCCTGTTTCAGTTCAATTTTCAAGTCTCAACATACATACTATATCTGATATATCAAGTAGAACAAACAAAAAGAAAAAATTATGATACATCAATTTATGATAACAGAAAATTTCATACCTCTGCAACTGAAACAGGAATAGTTGGGCGATTTACAACAGAACACAAATGAAATCGTCTGCTCTTACAGACTTACATTAAGTATATATAAGCCTCAGGACCCAGCCGAAACCCGTGATTCACGGACATTAATCAAAGTTAATCAACGTGATTCACGGCCAAATCACAGTTAATCAGCCAATACCAACCGACCAACCGACCAGCACCTCCCCGTGATTCCTGGGGAAAAAAGCAAAAGCAGCACAGTAAACTGTGATTAACTTAATTAAACGTGATTAATTAAATAAAACTAACCAGTTAAACCCTAAACCGAACTGCGCTCGCAGGGGCACCGATCATCGCCGGCCGACCTGCGGTGCTGAGCTCGCCGCCGGCGCAATCAGCTCGCCCTGCACGCGCCGAGCTCGCCATGCACGCGCCCTGCGCTCGCCGCCGACGGCCTGCGCTCCCTGCGGCCGGCCCGCGAGCCCTGCGGCTGCCCCGACCGCCCTGTGCCCGCCTCACGGGTGCTGAGCTCGCCACCGACGCACTCAGCTCGCCCTGTGTGCGCTGCAGTCACCCCGCACACGCCGAGCTCGCCCCGCGCACGCTGCGGTCTCCCCGCACGCGCTGAGCTCGCCCCAAGCGCGCTGCGCTCGCCATGCACATGCCGAGCTCGCCATGCACGCGCCCTGCGCTCGCCGCCGACGGCCTGCGCTCCCTGCAGAAACTACGCGCTCCCTGCGGCCGGCCCGCACGCCCTGCGGCTGCCCCGACCGCCCTGTGCTCGCCCCGCGCGGCCTGCCGGCCGCCCGAGCACGCCGTCCTCGCCCGCAGTCACCCGCAGTGCTTGCCCTCGCCCGCAGTCGCCCGCAGTCGCCCTCGCCCGCTCTCGCCCGCAATCGCTTGCAGCCGCCCCGAGCTCGCCCGCCCTCGCCGGCCCTCGCCTGCGATCGGCCGCGGTCGCCGGTAGCCGCCCTCTCCCGCCCGCGCCCGCCCGCGCCTGCGGCCGCCAAGCCCTCTGCTGCGACGACAAAACCCTAAACCGAAACGATAAATACCGTTTCGGCGCGGGTTCGGCCGAAACCGAAACGTTTCGGCCGAAACTCGGAACCATGGTGTACACATAATTTATTCGACTTTTTAATTTTAAAATTAAATAATTAGCATCCAATTTCAAAGCACATTATTTGCCAAAATAAACCAAATCAAAGCTTGATATAGCTCAAGATCGCATGTCGGTGCTGATGAAATATGTAATTTGCTCAATTAATTCGAGACAGAATTATTAGGATCCGTTTGGAACGGGGTTAGGACTAGGGTTACCTCGTCCTGATCAGATTATTTTTCAAACACCAAAAATTTGATCCCAATAATATTATTTAATTTATTTAAATTATAATTAAGATTTGACTAAAATACCTTCGGTTCATCTGAACCATCCGATCTCGATTGGGCACTTGATCCCGATCCGACGGCAATCCTCGACGAACTTGAAGATCAGATCAGTGTGGAAGAACAGTTGCGTGATGATAAGATCGGCTCCGCCGTCCACCTTCTCCTTCAGGTACGCGAGATCGCTTTGGTCGCCATCCTCTGTTGCCGTATCGCTCTCCTCTGGGATTTTGCTGGGATGTGCCTCTGAAAATTGGGGATTTATTATGTTGGTTTAGGGATTGAGATTAGGGATTTGGGGATTTGGGAATGGGGCAAAAACTGGATAGCCGGCGACGGCGATGCCGAAGTAGTCGCTGTGGGTGGCTCGAATGTGGCGGACGAGGTCGATGCCAGAGGTGAAGGCACTCTCGGCGTTCGGGTCTTGCGACGGGTCGCCGTGGAGAGCAACGATGTTCTGGATGCCAGCGGCGCGGGCGGTGGAGAGGGTGTGGTTGATGGCGGAGAGGGTCATGCTGAGGCAGGTTAGATGGAGTATGCTCTCGACGCCAGGGAGAGACTGCATGCGGGCGACGAGGGCGAGGGTGACGTCCGGGAAAGGGTGATGGGGATGCCATGTGAGGTCGCAGAAGGCGGGGCCGTGGGCGGCCATGCGGGAGATGGTGGTGAGGAGCACGTCGGCGCCGGCGTGGGCAGGCTTCGGGGTGCAGTACTCGAAGGAAAACACGGGTTTGCCATCGTCGGACGGGATTTTTGTTCATAAAAAATTTTAATTATCCGATAAATTAGTAATTAAATAAAATTTATTTGATCGTATTATTATTATATATTTTATTTTTTTTTTGATTTTAACCTAGATCTTAATTCCGTTCCAAACGGGCTCTTACACTACCTCCGATGATCGGACAAGATGCCCGCCGTCGGATCTAAGGCCCCGTCAGATCTCCATCCTTTTCTATATGTCTTTATTATTCTCCAAATCCAACGGCGCGGCTCCACTCGTTCTCGCGTTCCCTACGCTCCGACATCGTTTTCCGTTTCCCAACCCAAATGTCCGCGGGATGTCGCGTTCGCACTTTGCCCACCTACTACCGCCTTCCCTCTCCGGAAGTCAAAAACTGCCATAACTACATCCAACCATCTAATTTGATCGGACGGCCGGTCTTCAACCAAATCGATTCAAATCTGACTCTCCGTGTCCGATAATAAAATATCCGACAAATAAAATTTCCGTCTTTTTCGCGACTCCCGAAGCGAATAATTTTTTATAACTTTTTTTTCCTTTCCGAGACTTCTTCTCCTTCCTTCTTCGTCTCTGATTCAATCTCTCCGCCAGTGTCCGAACTCCGGCGATGTGCCCTATTTCGGCATTGCATCGGTTCCTTCTCGCCAGAAGTGGTGATATCTCGAGTACGTTTCTGCTTCACGAAATCCAGTAATTTGAATCCATTTTTGTTGATGCTAGGGTTTATGATTCATTCTGCGAATGCTGATCCAAAGTTAGTTTATAGGATTGTGATTTCAGCGGTAATTCTTTTTTTTTTTTTTTTTTTTTGAGTTCTGGCGTGGCGGCTGAGGAAATTGATGTTGACCGGAATTGGAATTTCGTTCAATTAGACCATTTCTATGGTCTTTTCGCCAGTGCCTTTTGACCATTTCGTCTGTTCGATTTGATTGAAGAGAGAAATGAAAGAAAAATGTGATTTTGATGGCCAAAACTGTGTTTTCTTTTGCAGTTTTGTGAATGGATTGGACAGAGAGGCGTTGAGGAAGAATCGTTGTTAGGGAGATGAAAGGCGTGTCTTGGGGTTTGACTGTTGGGATTACAATTGGGGTGGTGATTGGAGTGCTGTTGGCTACAGGGGCACTGTTTTGTATTAGATACAGGAAGAGGCGGTCGCAGATCCGAAGCAGCAGCTCGCGGAGGGGGTCGACGATTCCTATTCGTGCTAATGGTGTTGACTCATGCACGATACTTTCCGACTCGACGATTGGACAGGAATCCCCCAAGCTTGCTGAGGCGAATGTTGGGACTTTTTGGGCGGAGGGAACAAAGAAGAATGTCATTTCGGCATCTGGAATACTCAAATACTCTTACAAGTATGTTTGCATGCTCATTTTGCCTCTGTTTGCAGGCATCTTGTATTGATTTTGTATAGAATGGGTTTTATTCAGTAAGCCTTTGTTTTTGTGCTGATTGATTTGTCGCTGCTAAAGATTGCACACTAATTTTAACAATAAATGTTGCAGAATTTTTGTTTTCATTTCCTTCCTCTTCTTGACAACACTGGTAACCATTATTTCATGGGAGAAATCTTTGTTCCTTTGTCTCTACCAGAAGTAGGAATGCCACATCTTGACTGCCTTTGCTGTTTTTTGTAAAAAAAATAAATTGCCAAAGGCAATCTTGTTTGACCTTTTCTAATAAGGAAATTTACTTACACTGTTAATCATGATAAGGGAAACTCTTTAGACATATTGGAAAGTCTCTATTTTGGCTTTCAGATATGGCATGTCCTGAACATGTTGGATCAAAAGGACTTCTATAACTCTAGTTATGAGTGTTATGCTGTTCTGTCAAATGAATGCATAACTACTACGTTTATGAAGCTTCTATAAAAGTTTCAAGTTACATGGATGTGCCGCAGAATTCTAGTGATATTGGCTGCTGTATGAAAATTCTATTTGACATCAATATCTTATTAATTACTGTTGTTTGCCAGGGATCTGCTGAAAGCAACTAGTAATTTTACAACGGCAATAGGTCATGGAGCATTTGGTCCAGTTTATAAGGCTCATATGTCTACCGGTGAGACGGTTGCTGTTAAAGTGCTTGCCACTGATTCTAAGCAAGGAGAAAAGGAGTTCCAGACAGAGGTGATATAGATGTGAATTATATTCTGATCCACTATTGTTATCTGTTAACAGCTGATGTAAGGATCTAGTTCTTGCACTGTAGAGTTCTTGTACAAAGTAGTCCTTAACTAAAACTTTGATTAGTAGATGAGAACAATAATTACAACTGAAGAATAATGCATCTATAGACATATGTGAAGACATAAGATCAAAAGCAGCAGTTTATCACTGCTGTTAAGTGAATTATATTCTATTTTTACACCATATGTCCATAAGAAAGCATGATCTCTTGGTACCTATTTAGCCAAATTAAAATGCTATATTGTATGATAACTGTTAAGAAGCATTCTCATATTTTATTTCACTTGGCAATAAGCCACTGGTTATTTTTCACAATTGTAGAACTAGTGATGCAAGAATGCCTGTAATTTGGCAGGATCCTAGCAACTCATTCCTTTCCATTTTGTTAGGTTCTACTTTTAGGGAGGTTGCATCATCGGAACCTTGTGAATTTGGTGGGCTATTGTGCAGAGAAGGGACAACACATGCTAATATATGTGTACATGCCAAATGGCAGTCTTGCTGCCCACTTGTACAGTACGTACTGAGCTACTTGATGACTGTTCAACTTTGCATGAATGTTTGAAGTTACCAGTCTTTTGATTAATGTCAGTTTTCATTTTTTGTATTTTACAATTGCCTACATTGAAGATCTGCTAGCTACTAGTGTATATTGTTATCGTGGTTTATAGTTGATATTTGTTTTGTTCTATTACGACATTGCTTTCTGATATTAATATGCTAGTAACTTATTTTTGGCATTTACATCTGAAATTTTAGAACTACTTGAAATCCTTTCATTGAGCTATGTGATAAAATAAAACATGGCATATTGATATTCTTTGTTAAAAGAAAAGTAGACTAAAAAATATTCTCATTGGCTCAAGACTTAAAAGGATAGTAGTACTAATGTATCATCAAGATATCTGAAGCCTTGAATTCATTACAGTCCATAAAGTCTAAGATCCAATAAAGCCACAATTAGTTAAACTGGTTTATTGTAATTGGGTTTACGTTAAGCCGTAGTAGAAGTATAGTAGAAATATGATTGCTTACTAGAAATATGAGCAATAGATTTAAGATTTATTGTACTGAAAATCTCAGAAGTGAGTTCTATGAATAAGAGACTTAATCATTGATTAAGAAATTTTACATTAACCACCTTAAAACCCTAGTTTGTGACATGGTGTAAGAGCTTTAGGCATTAGGAAATTGAGAGCCACAATTGGAACCAAAAGATGATAGAAAGAGATGATTGCAAGCTGCATAAAGGAGAGAGCTTGCTTCTATCTGCATTTCTATAGCTAAATCACTATTACAAAGCTAAGAGTTATCCGAAATTATCTTCTTTGGGCAAGATCTGTAGAAATCCATTTCAAATCGCGAAAAAGGCGAAAGTATTTAAGACCCGTCAAAAGACCATGTGAAGATGAAAGACTGAGAGTTAGAAGACTAAGACGTAATGTTTGTTTTTCTAAATAATATAGAAATAGAAATAACCTATGGACTACTTTATTGTGAGAGTTCGAAGACCATCTAGGAAAAACTTTGGAAGATATATGTGAGAAGGACTAATCTGTCTCGAGTTTTTTCCATTCGAGAACAAATTTATAACCAACATCACGAGAGTAGAGAGTTAAGTATATATTTTAATGTATTGATTGGTCTGTGAAATAAGTTGGAATATTACAAATCAAGCAAAACATAAGAAAGAAAGATCAAGAAAAGTAGAAAATTATGTAATTTTTCCATTGCTTGGACTCACAATTTGAAGTATACAAGGCAAATTTTCTAGTTGGAAGTATACGAGTAAAGAGTTGCTATTGCTTCTTTTAGCCAAAAAGCCACAGGAGAAAGCTCAACCATAATTTTAGGAGAGAAGATTGAATATGGTAAGGAGAAACACAAGCTGGATGTTATAAAGGAGAAACTGTATTTAGAGGAAGAGAAAGAGGAGGTTTTATAAGTAGAGAAAAAGGAAAAATTAATCTAAGATGTATAAAGTATTGCAAGTTAGGGCTTTCAATTGATAGATGTTGATTGATAGTTGGTAAATTAGCTTAGGCAAGTAGTGTTCAAGCATATTAGTATAAACAAATGAGCTTGGATATAAAACAATAAAGAGTATCCTCTGAGTCATAATAGACACTTATCATAAAAGAGGAGTATGATCAATTGGTTAAGTAAACAACTCTTTTCTTTATTAAAGATAAAAGTCATCCAGTCAGCAATAGAGGTCCCTAGAGCATTAATTCAGGAGTCCCTGATTATATGACAGGTAATAAATCCCGGTTCAATCATATAAGTAAAGTACATCTTCAAAATTGATAATACTAGTAGATGCCACTATCTCTAATCATAGGACAGAGTGATGTTTACCTATTATTATTAAAACTCTCTTCCTCACTATGTTCCCAAGTTTTTCATAAATTTAACATTTGTCAATTAGTTAACCAAGAATTTAAACTATACTATAACCTTTTCTCCTTGTATTTTTTTAAGGATTTCATATAAGAAGGAAATTTGATAGGGATGTTGAAGAAAAAGAATTATATATTCTGAAAGATAGAACAATAAGCTCCAAGTTATTATTGGCTTAACAAGAATAAGCTTTCAAATGACAGTGTATATTTGGTCACTTATCATATTATATATTTAGACTATTATTTCCTAAGAATAGTTCTTATAGTAATATTTTTGTCAGATATATGAGTATGCTAAGCACCACAGTTTCATGTACTTATTCAAAATAAATGAAAGTAGCAACATTCCATTTAATCTTATTCGCAATGATGTAGATTTTTAGAGTAGCATTTTAGAATGGTTACATATATTTTGTAATTTTTATAGGTGACTATATTATAATAACTTAATTATACTTAATAAAGAACAAGTTAGAAGAATTTGGAATATTTCAAATTTTTTGCAAAGAAATCAGAAACTAGTTCAATGCTAACATCAAAATACCTAGAATATACAATGAAAGAGAATATATATCATTAGAATTTCGAAAGTATTTAAAGGAAAATGAAATTTTATCTCAAACTACATGTATTTATACAGCTCAATAGAATAGTGTTGATGAAAAGAAAAATTAGCACTTGTTAGGAGCTGCCACAAACTTATTATTTGAGAACAATGTACCCTCAAGAACCTATAATAATATAATTCTTATCATATCATACTTAATAAATATGATACCAACACTAAAATTAAACAATAAAGCATTATTGAAGTTTTTTTTTCAAATGAGGAACCATTTCACTTACCTTTGAAAATATTTAGTTTTTATGTTATGTTCATAATAATGAACCATTTAAATATAAGTTGGAATATAGATTAATAAAGTGTATCTTTTTATGCTAGTCTAGAATTAAGAAATATTATAATATTATCATCCAAAAATAAATAAGACTCATGTCTCAATAGATGTAAAATTATATGAGGAATTAGCCTTTTATCCTAGTGAAAAACAAAAACAGTTAACTAATGTAACTGGTGACCAAATCATACAATAAAATATAGTGCTACATGTTCTCGTTGAGGCCATATTGGAGCAAGTTGAGCTAGTCAATAATCAGTCAAAGAAAATATTAATGTATGTTAGAAAAAAGAGATAAAATGAGTTCTTAAATCAACACCCCATTTAAATTGAATCTCTTGATAAAAAATCTATAAAAGACTACAATTTAAGTAGCAAAGTGAACAAGATTAGGTTGTGACAATATGAAGAACTTGGGCTGAATAGAATGAAGCAAGACAAAAAAAAAAAAAAGACTGATCCATTGCAATAAAGAAAAGGTGCAAGAGAATGCACAAAAAATCTAATTGCAAGGTATACTTCATATTCCTTTTGAACACCATCATATAGGTTTGCTCAAGTATTGGTAGAAAATAAAATTCCCAAAACATTGGAAAAAGTACTCTTAAATGAGAGATGGAGAGAGACTATAAAACTTAAAATGGAGATTCTATATAAGAGTAGCACCTGAAAACTAGTTCCTAAATCAGAAAACAAACCAATAATAGAATATAAGTGAGTATTTATCATAAAAACTATGTTGATGATACTATAGAAAGGTCCAAAGTAAAGTTAGTTGCTAAGTGATATGCACGAATTTATAAAGCAGACTTGTTTGAGACTTTCAAATTAATAGCTAAAATGAGCTCAATTAAAATAATTTCTTCTATTGCAGTAAACAAAAGGGTGGAGATTGCAGCAACTGTATGTTAAGAATACATTCCTTCGTGGTAATATTCATGAAAAGGTGTATGTGACAAAGTCACTAGGTTTCAGCTCAAGAAATAAAGGGCAAGTTTGTAAATTGAAAAGATATCTCTATGGTTTAAAAATAATTCCCAAATGTATGATTTGAAAATTTTAAAACAATACTTATAGACTATAAATTCAAAAGAAGTTAAGCAGACCATACTGTGTTTGTCAACAAAAACTCATAAGGAATCATAATTTTACTTGTTTATATTGATAATATTGTCTTGACTAGGGGTGTAATTGAGTTAAGTCGACATTAACTTAAACTCGACTCGACTCCAAAAATAGTAACTTGAGCTAATTCAAGCTTAGGAAATCGAGCTTAAGTTTGGCTTGCTCCGAGCTTGTGAGCTCAAACGAGCCAAGTGCGTCGAATTTGACTCAAATCTAAATTTCAAAGATTAATTTTTAATTGATTTATATTAAATAATTTTTTAAATTACAAAAAAATATTTAAAAAATATATCGACTATAACATCACAAATTACAATTCACAAATTCATAATAAAAAATATTAAACCTAAATTTTTTTAAGTAAATCTAATAATATATATAACCAAATATATATATATATATATTGAAAAAATTATGCTAATAGAATAATATTTAAATATAAGAAATTATATTAATTATAACATCACAATTAGATAAGTAAATACATATTAATTATAACATCACAATTAGATAAGTAAATACATGTATATATTATATGGTATAAAATATATTTTAACATTTTATTTTTTTATATATTAGAAAAAGAAGCAAACTCTTGAGGTGGAATCAAGTGAGTTAGATTTATCTTATATTCAATTCATTTGGTCGAGTTGAGCTTGAATTGAGCTCAAATTGCTTACAAGTTGTAAGCTAAATTGACTCCTCTAGTCTTGACAGTAGATAATGTTGAAAGAATGAACCAATTCAAAAAGTACTTGTAAACCAAATTTCAAATAAAAGATTTGAAAATGGTACATTATTTTCTTAAAATAGAAGTTAAAAGTTTTGAAAGAATATTGAAGTGTTTAAGAGAATATTATTTATTTTTCATTTTGCTGTGAGGTTACCAATATATATAGTAGGGAATAAATAAAAAAGTCCTACAAATAAAGAAAGATGATAACATAATTTCTAATTTATAGGACCAGCTGTAAATCTAGATCCTATATCCTAAAAATCAAAATATTTATAAAATAGGAAATACAAAATAAATCCAAACTTCTAACAAATTGGGATTTATTTCAACACTCCTCCTCAAGCTGAAACATATATGCTTATTATTCTCAGTTTACTTATTAGATTCTCAAAACTCAGTTTGTCAAGACTTTTTTTCAAAATATCAACTACTTGTTTTGTGATAGGAATATATGTTAAGCATGCACGTTCATCATCAATATTTTTCTTAATAAAATAATGATCTATCTCAACATGTTTAGTTCGGTCATGATGAACCAAATTTTAAACTATGTAAATAGCTGTCTTATTATTACAATAAAGCCTCACAGGAGAGTCACTAATAATATTCAACTTGTTTAAAATTCTCCCAACCATATACCTTCACAAATGCCATGTGCCAAAGCTCAATACTCAACTTCTGCATTACTTCTTGCAACCATAGGTTGTTTTTTACTTTTCTAAGTTACAAGATTACCTTATACGTAGGTCTAAGTTACAAGATTACCCTATACGTAGGTGCAATAACCTGTTGTTGATCTTCTATCAACTGATGAACTTGCCTAATATGCAGCAATAAAGATTTCTAACCTGCGATTATTGTTCTTTTTAAAGAACAATCCTTTCCTTGGTATATTTTTTAGATACCTCAAAATTCTGAAAATAGTATCAAGATGTTTCTCTTTTGGTGAGTGCATGAACTAATTAATTACACTTATTACAAAGGAGATGTTAGAATGTGTGTGTATGACAAATATATTAACTTGTCGACTAGCCTTTGGTACTGTTCATAATCAACTTTTTTGTCTCCTTTAGTGTCTAGCTTACTATTTCGTTCCATTGGAGTCTTAATTGGCTTACATCCTAGCATGCTCATGTCCCGAAGTAAGTCCAACACATTTTTATTGAGAAATAATAATTTCAACCTTACTTTTAGCAATTTTCATGTCAAGATCTTTTAATTCAAACTCTCTTGTAAAATATCTCTTTAGTGCATTTAATTCGTCATGGTCATCACCAGTAATGATAATGCTATCTACGCACACTATAAGAATAACAACCTTTTCATCCTTAAAGTGTTTGTGAAATAATGAATAATTTGATTGAGCATGTAAAAAACCTCTCCTTTTGATTGATTGAGTGAATTTTTTAAACCATTCTCTATGAGACTGTTTCAACTCATAAAGTGAATTCTTCAACTTATACACTAGATTTTCTTCCTTCTCAAATCTAAATGGACAATCCATATAAACTTCTTTATGTAGGTCGCCGTTGAGGAAAATATTCTTCACATCTAGTTATTGTAGAGGCTATTCTAAGTTAGCTGCTAATGACAAGAGGATGTGGACAATATTCAACTTTGGTATTGGTGCAAAGATTTTTTGATACTCCACTCCATATGTTTGCATAAAGTCTTTAGTCGCTAGTCTCGTCTTGTATTGATTCATACTTTTATTTGTATTGAACTTCATGGTGAATATCTATTTACAACTCACTGTTCTCTTTCCTCTGGACAATTTCACAACTTTTCATGTATCAATTTTCTCGAGAGCAGCCATTTCTAATCGAACAACCATTCTCCACTTAGGATCAGGAAGAACTTTTTGAATATTTCTTGGTATATTTGTGCTGGACAACAAAGTAGTAAAAGCATGAAATGAAGGTGATAATTTCTCACAAGAGACAAACCTTGAGATGGGAGCATGGTATGTGTTCTAGTTTCCTTTTTGAGAGCGCCCGACAAGTCTAAGTTCTGATCTTCCTCTATAACACCATGCTCCACTACAGGATCCAGAATTGGTTTGATTTTATGACTTTGAGAAGATTCTGGTTGGTTACTATCCTGGAGATATTTTCTGAAGTAGTGGCCGAGAATTTCCCTCTGTTTCTGATAATTTTTTTTTATCATTGTTTTTAATTAAGGATTCAGATTCAGTACATGATTCAATAATGGTCAAAATTGTTGTGTGTGGTGTAGGTATGGGTGACGAAGATATGGTTAAAGTTTCGATATCAGGTTCATCCTAAGATTTATCTTCACTGAAATTCTTCTCCTGAAGATAAGTGTTTTAAAAAAAAAGTTTAAATTCAAGAAATGTGACATCCATAGATATAAAGACTCAACGAAAATGTTGGATAATAGCGCTTGTACCCACATTAAATAGGTAAATACCCAATAAACACACATTTGTTGAATCTAGAATTAAGTTTAGAGTGGTGGTGAGATTGAATATGCACAAAAACAGTGCATGCAAACTTTATGAGGGGAATGAACGAGAAAAAACGGAAGTTGGGATGTGTTTTCAAGAGATTTGACATGAGAGTTGCAAAATTCGGAATCTTTTAGGGTATTCTATTTATGAGGTATTATATAGTTAGGATGACTTCTCCCTAGAGATATTTCGAAACATGCATAGTAAATATTAGGGCTCATACAACTTCAAGGAGATGTTGGTGTTTTTTTTTTTTGAGACATCGTTTTGTTGGGGTGTATTGAGATATGAGGTTTGGTGTATTCTCCAAATATTAAGTAAAATAATTTTTTTCATTGTTAGTTATTAAAATTTGAATTAGTGTTTGAAACTATTTTTAATCATTGCATGAAATGATTGAAATATTTTTGTGGTTTTAGACTTTTCTTTCAGAAGATACACTCAATATACTCTAGTGTGATTATCTATGAAAGCGATAAATTAATGTATTTTCGAAATATTTTCTATATGAGAGGGATCCCAAATGTCACTATAGATTAAAGAGAATGGATAAAACAATTTGTAAGATTTAATTAGATAGAATGTATATGTATATTTAGCTAGTTGATAAAATCCACAAGTAAAGAAATTTGGATTTTTATTGATAAACAAATCTGATAACAAGCGTTTGAAATAAGTAAAGCTTGGGTGACCTAATGTATAATGCTATAACATTATGACATCGAAATTATTAGAAACATAAACAAATTGAGTAATTGTAGTTTGTTTTTCTATATATACCTCATCTCCAAAATAGTAGAGTCTATCATCCTCTCTAGTATTGCCAATCATTTTTTTCAATTTCAACTTTTGGATTTCACAATCAAATACAGAAAATTTGATTGTACAACTATTGTCACGGGTCAGCTTGTTAATAGAGACTAAATTGCAGGTTAAGTTTGGAACATACAAGATAGAATGAAACATAATAGAATTTGACAGCAACACTAAACCTTTTCCAATAACATTGGAGTAGGAATCTTTCGCAATTTTTATTTTAGAATTTTCATAACAAGATTTGTATGAACAAAATAGGGACATATTATCTGTCATATGATCTGAGGCCCCGAAATCAAGGATCCAATGCCCTTTGTTTTGGACATGAAGGGTTGTACATTGAGCAAAATTACTAACTATCGAGTTTTGAGGAGGATTCGATGGTGGTTGACTAAACAGGTTTTGAAGTTACTTGAATTAAGCTTTATCGAGGTAAACTTCACTTGTTTCTTCATTAGTGTGGGCTTTCTCTGGTTTTCCTAATGCAGTAGCTTGGAATCCTCTTCCTCAGTTAGAACCTCATGGTTTTCAATTGGCTGGTTTCCTATGAATATCCTAGCAAGTATCCCGAGTATGATCATGTCTATTACAACAACTGCAATAAGGTCTATTTCCCCTTTAATTATTTCTCTATTCTCTGCTAGTCTTATCAAAGAAATTCTTTACGGTTGTAGTTGTATTTTCTGCTGTTTTTTCATTGTTCAAGGTTGTAGTTTGATCCCTTTTTCCTCCTAACATCACCTGCTTTCTAGTGGTCTCCCTACGAACTTAGCAAATGCCTCATTAATGGAAGACAGCGGTTTGTGTTCTAAAACTCTTCCTCTTACCTCATCTAAATCTCTGTTTATGCCAACAAGAAATTTATATAGTTGCTTTTGTTATAACATCATGTGTGATGAATTAGTCCCACATCGGATATTGAATAGATAAGATCCAATATATATAGTGAAAAATACCTATATTTCATGAGTTTAAGCTTTTGGGATAATTTGGTATCCGACCTACTATATTATTCTAGTTTAACACTCTTTCGACTCCCCTAACAATTGGTATTAAAGCTTCAGGTTTGAGACTGTGCAAACTTTTAAGATCGAAATTATCGTGATGGTGTGACTGAATTGAGTCGCATATTAGTTTCTTTTAAAAAAAATCAAAAAAATGAGATAAAAACCCGTTAGTATGAGTTACACGATGGAACTGATTGAGTAAAAGAGTTTTTGATTAAGAATATTAAAATTGATGTGGTCAAATCGCACATGAAAAGCAATATTGTTATAATATTAGGTGTGATGAATTAGAGTCCAATATATATAATGAAAAATATTGATATCCCATGAGCTTAAGTCTTTGGGATGATTTAGTGTCCGGCCCACTATATTATTCTGGTTCAAAATTCTTTTGACTCTTTCAACGTGCTCTTTCTCGAAATGCCTCTTAAATTTCAATTTTTTTTTTAATTCTCCCCGATCGGTTTTGTAGTGCATATCTAGTTCTTAGCATAAAGTTTGAAACTCATTAAAATATTCTGTAACCTCCATACTTCCTTGACATAGGTCCTTGAGATTGTTCTTGATCGCAAATACCTGAGATGCATTCTCAAGGTCAGAATAGTCCTTATTAACTACATCCTAAATAGCTTTAGCTGTCCAAAGGAACAAATATATTCTGCTAATATGAGATTTCATTGAGTTTATCAACCATGCTATAACAATGGAATTATTGAGCTCCAATTAGCATAAGTTGGATCATCCTTATTGGGCTCCCTTGCTTCACCGGTGATATACCCTTTTTTTTTTGTTTTTCGGACAACAAGTAGAATGGACTGGAACCATTAAAGAAAATTCTTATTGTTCAATTTGTGACTTGTGATCTCCAAAGGATTGCTACATTATTGGAGTCTAGACTAGTTCGACGATGGTAGATGAGGACGAATCTTTCTCTGCACTTGACATCCCTTTCTCCTGAGCGGTTTTAAGGGCAGTGTGGAGGGATAAAGACAAAAAAAGCACTTGGTTTTGATACCATAAAAATTTTGAAAAAATACTAGAATGTTTGAGAGAATACTATTCATCTTTCATTCAGCCGTGAGGGTACCAATACATATAGTAGGGAAGAAAAAAAAATCTACATATAAGGAAAGATTACAATAGAATTTCTAATTTATCGGATCAGCTATAAATCAAGATCTTATCTCTTAAAAATTAGAATATTTACAAAATATGAAATACAAAATAAACTCAAACTCTTAACAAACCGGGATTTATTCCAATAGAAGCAATACATTTACATAAAGGATTAATTATGCCCCAAAGAAAATATATACTGAATATACTAAGGGACATATGGCTATTTGTGGAAGACTTTTTAGAGTTTTTATGGACCTAAACTTGAAATTGTATTCAGATAAGAAAAAATTGTTGGGCGATGTAGAGATGTATAGAAAAATAATAGAAAAACTCATCTATCTCATTATTATTAGATGGGACATAGTTATGTAGTGGGAGTAATAAGTCAATTCATGAAAAAACCCTAGAAACTTCACTTAAAAGTTGTATATGAAATACTCAAGTATTTAAAATTGCTCTAGGACTCGGTTTAATTTATGAGAGGCAAAAATAAATAAATAAAAAGTTTATTCTAATGTAAATTGGGTTGATTCACTAGTGGGTAATAGGTCTATATTTGACATATGTATAAAATATTGTGAAAATTTGATCAGCTGAAAGAATAAGAAGTAGACAATGATAGTAAAGTCAAGTGCAAAGACAGAATACAGAATTATTGTTCTAGCAACCTATGAAATTATGTGTCTAACATTATTCCTAGCAAATTAGATTATCCTGTGGAAGAAATACCTAAACTCCTAGTGACAACTAGGCAACAATCTCTAATAATTTAATTTTTCATGAAAGAATCAAATATATTGAAATGAGAAAAAAATTTAAAAATAGAAACTAAAGCCAACATTTGTGAAAATAGAAAATTAACTAGTATACATTTTTACAAAATTTATGAACTTATAGAAACCAGAGAAAAGCAAGACCAAGCTGGACATTTATAATATATATAGTTCAACTTGAAGAGAGGTGTTAAAAGAAAGTGAGCTTAGAAATATCCTTATTGGCTCAAAACGTGAAAGTATAGTTGCACTAATGTACTATTTAAATATTTGAAGTTTTGAATTCATTACAGTCCATAAAATTCGAAATCCAATGAAACCACAATTAGTTAAATTGATTTATTGTAATTGGACTTAAGCTCGTGTAGAAGTATAGTAGAAATAGGATTGTTCAATATAAATATAAGCAATAGATATGGGATTTATTGTACTAAAAATCTCATAAGTGAGTTCTATGAATATGCGACTTTATCATTGATTAAGAAATCCTAAATCAACCACACTAAAACCCAAGTTTGTGACATTCTTAAGCTCAATTTATCATTTGGCTGTACATAATTTAGCCCTGTCAAAGGACTTCAGTTGTTTGTATATGTTATTTTATGACTTTGTCTCAAAAACTTCTCTTGTGATGTGGTTGATTCAAGACTACTAAATTACTGTTTTGAAATTATGTAATAATTAATGCATATGGGATTTAGGACCAATTGAAGGTAGCCATTTTGCATGGTAGATGGGTTTCTCATGACTTTAGATAGGATCAATTATCTTCTATGTAATTATTTACATGAATCCTTCTTCTGTACTTTTAGGTGAAAAGCATGAGCCATTGTGCTGGGAACTGAGAGTTAATATCGCTGTAGATGTTGCAAGAGGGCTGGAATACCTCCATGATGGTGTAGGCTTTTATTGATGTAATCCAAATAAGTACACTAAAAAATTTGCTGAATTGTTTTTATACTGAGAAGCTTCATTTCCTTTTCTGATGTAGGCTGTTCCATCTGTTGTGCATCGTGACATCAAGTCTTCCAATATATTGTTGGATCGGTCAATGAGAGCTAGAGTATTTCCTTTTTGCATGGACCTATATATCTGTTGCTCTAGGACTTTGTTTCAATTTTCTATTGTGGGGTTTTAATTTTAACTTTCCATGTTGACCTATCTTACACAATTTTTTTTGGCAGTTGATGGGTGTGCTCTATGTTCCACATTTTTAAGCTTTGACTTTATTTTGCCTTTTTTTGCTTTTTTTTTTCTCCTACAAATATGGCTAGCTTTATTGTTGTTATCATACATACTTGCACTGCTTTTAGCTTATATTGCATATTTGCTTCATTTTGTCTTCTGGGAATTTTGATTTGAATTATCCTCCATAATTAAGCTGGCTGATGCAGCATGAGTTTGCATCCTAATTTAGACAAATAATAAAATATTGGCCTTTAGTATGTTATGATGCATATTGCAAGGTGATTTGATGAACTTAAAAGACTTGAAGCTGAAGTTGAATTTAAATGGTTGTGATTTATTGGTTAGGCATTGCTGGCATCTGTTATTTCTGAAGTTTCTTTGCCAACTACAACTAGCAGTTACTTTTCTTTGTGGTATCTCATCAGTAAACTTACTAACCAAATATGAAGTGGATCAGACATGAGTTTTGTATTCTTCATTTGAGTCCTAGAAAGCTGGTCCAAATGAACTTCCTAGGAGGTAGTTCTGCTCGTGTAATTAAATAGAGAGAGTGCCGCATTTTTGTATCTTAATATTGTATTCATTTGCATCCTGTAAATTCAAAGACATCTTGTTGAGCAGGTTTCTGATTTTGGGCTTTCAAGAGAAGAAAAGGTAAATCGGCATGCGTCTAACATAAGGGGCACCTTGGGTTATCTTGATCCTGAGTATGTATCATCAAGAACATTCACCAAAAAAAGTGATGTATACAGCTATGGAGTATTACTTTTTGAGTTGATTACGAGTAGGAACCCGCAACAGGGACTAATGGAATATGTTGAGCTTGTAAGTTCTCTTCCATGAGCTTATTTTATTAGTATAATAAGCCGCTGTTTGGTTTGGAATTAGGATTATAATTAGCTCATTTCAAAATTTTTTCTTACAAAATTAATATTACTTATTTTACACGGCTATTAAATTAAATTATTATAAAAAATTAAATAGTTTTTCGAATTTTAAATTATTATAGGGTTAATTTTGAAAAAAAGATATTAGTTTACAAAAGTGGTTCGCTAGAATTGATCTTAATCCTGATTTTAAACCAAATGATACTTAGTTGTCTTAAACTTCATGTAATCAATAGTTAAGCTTTCTTATTATTGACTTATATTTTCAAATTAATTTTTACTGAATGTTAATGATGCTCTAGTAATCTTTTTTATTCGTGAACAAACCAGGCATCGATAAATGCTGAGGGGAGGTCAGGGTGGGAAGAGATTGCGGATTCTCGTTTGGATGGTTTATATGATGTACAAGAACTGAATGATATGGCTGCAGTTGCATACAAGTGTGTCAACAGAATTTCCAAAAAGAGACCATACATGAGAGATGTGGTTCAGTCATTGACGCAAATCCTCAAGACAAGGCACAACAGAAAGCATCACGATAGTCCGTTCATGGCGATTGCTGTAGAGGAAGGATCGACAAACTTGCAGCATTCAGACCATCAAATTTCAATTTCTGAACATCACAAAGAGGAGTCCATTGATAGTTTATCAGATTTGCGAGACGTTTGAGGTGTTTAGTTTCAAATTTTTTGTGTTTTCTCTTTATTAGGAGGGGTTATTCTTTTGTTGTTAATTCATGTGCAAGTGGTTAGATTTGATGCAATTGTGATATGAATTCTGGTTTTATGTAATATAAGCCCCTTTTTGTGAGCTAAAACTATCATCATGGATGATCCATGAAAAATGTGTATTTTGTAATATAAAGTGAGCCTCTTTTGAGTGAATTTGTATTATTTTTCCCATCTCGTTTGGAACTTGTCATGGTTAGGAGTTTTGTTTGGGAAGTATTTATGTAAATAAAGGATTTTGGGCGTATATGCAAATAATGCACAAGAAATTCTTAGGTATTACAAAATGTTTCCAATTTTCTATAATTTAAAAATCATTGAAATATGTTCTTACATGACAAATAAATAAATTCCTGGGTAAAATTAACTCTGAGAATCTTTAAAAATTCATTTTAAAACTTTTTTCTCTTTCGGATTACTCTATTGCACCTTTAAATGTTTAGCTCGTCCCTGTCTATTGCAATTAAATTAGGGAATAGGTAAGGTAGAAAGGGCATTTCATTTAACTGCTGACCACAGTTAGATAGTAAATTTTCTTTTAAAAATGTGACTCAAGGAGTTTTTGTCGGAGATGAATGAATTTCACTATTTCAGGGTATTTTCTGTAATTGTCAAAAGTTACTAATTGATTCTGTAATTGTGAAAATGTTTGGGTACCCTTCTGTAAGTTTCCCTAGAGCACTTGCCCAGCGTACGCCAGAAGACCCATTTTATCCAAAAGACGACCTCCTAACTAGCGAGCGAGCGAGAGGAAAGCAAGAAGGAGAGAAAATGGCAGCGGTGGTAGCGCTGCAGAGCTCGATGGCATCCCTGTCCCTCACCTCCAGCTCCTTCTTCGGCCAGCGAGTCTCATTCCCTGTCCCTCCATCTCCAGTGAGTTCTCTTCTCCTCCTCTTTTTTGTTTTCTGGCATTGTTTTGATGTTCTGGATTAGGAGCTTATCAATGCAAGGATCCTGCTGGAAATTCTTTCGATTTTGACCTAGTATTGTATCCAAAGATCTAGTGTTGAGTGATCCAAATCATGTATGCGTTTCTGATTCCTTCTGCCCTTCGTCTTTTTTTGGTAGCATTTAGGGATTTCTGTCTTATTCAAAGAATTGGTCTTTTGATTTTATACTTTTTTGTACTAATTGGGGATTTTCAAGGTTTATTGTGGTAGTTTATCTGTCAAAATCTTCAACAGATTGGAGATTTATCGGTGTTTGATGTAAAAGCAAGGTCAGGCATTGATAGCTTTTGGTTTCAGATATGCCTCCCTCCCCAAAGGAGATGCTTTGGTTTGAGTCCTCAGAGTGCTGATTCTTTATGAGTTTCTTTAACAGTTGTACTCAATATCTTTGGGTGCCATAGTGGAATTGGTAGATAATAGCCAAGAATTAAACTCCTTTAACGTTGTAACTTTAGGTCGAAGCAACAGGGATAAACTTCTTCTACATATCCCAGAGCCTACCGAGGGATAAAATTCAAACAAAATTTTCTGTTTAACAAACTTTTCTCCAAAATTAGATTTAAAGTTAATCCTTTAAACTCCAAGGATGTTGATGGTCTATAGATAACTGTAAATGAAACATGCAGTCACAGATGGATTCCAGCAATTTTAGCATATGATTCTTCAGTTGGTTTTTAAAGTTGACTCTAGTTTGATGACATTCCAGCTGTCTGAGCGGCACCTATACAGATACTTTGATCTAGTGGTTGTGTAATAACATAACTGTGATTCCTTTGTAGATAGTATGACCCAATGGTTCTGCAATTCCATTCTATATAAGGCCTTTATGTTACTAACATCTATCCTTGGTGTTTGACTGCAGTTCAAATTTGTAGATAAGCCATGCCAGATAATGATGAAGGTTCGTGCTTTATCTTCTTTGGAATCTTATTTTGTAATTCTCTTTATTATGTTAATGCTCATTATATGCTCAAAATGTGCTAAGATATCTACAAAGTACTTGTCTTCCAAAATGATGTTTAATGAATTTGTCAGCAAGACCTCATTTGTTTTCCGTATCTTATACAGCTCAAGCGATGGGAGCGAAAGAAATGCAAACCTAACAGCCTTCCCATGTTACATAAGATGCATGTGAAAGTGGGGGATACTGTGAAAATAATTTCAGGACATGAGAAAGGTAAAATTGGAGAAATCACTAGGATCTTCAGGCATAACAGCACTGTGATTATAAAAGATATGAACTTGAAGACGAAACACATGAAGAGCAGAGAACAAGGTGAGCCAGGGCAGATTGTCAAGGTGGGTAGTATTACATAACTAATGGTTTTTGCAATGTTATTTAACATTCATCTCTGCTATTCCTGTAATACTTCATGTGTTACAGATCACTAGGTTTTTGTGAAGTAATGCAAATAAGGCTTATTCATCCAAGTCAGATCTAGATGCATGCTCATCGGTATTCAATTCACCATACTCTTATGCTTTGTCAACAGGAATAATACACTTCAATAAAATAAACAAGAAAATTTATATTATAGTAACCTTGTATGTATTTGTGAAATCCAGTTAATTAATGGAACTGAATTCTACTTGATAAAAAAATTCTGTTATTTATTGATGCTGGAGCATTGCCAGAGTCTGTTCATCCATGGATTTTTAATTTCATTGTAATTTTCTCATCTTATGGTTCATTTCCATGACTTGGACTACATGCCTTTTTGTTATACAGATTGAGGCACCCATTCACAGCTCCAATGTTATGCTTTACTCCAAAGAACAAAATGTAGCAAGCAGGGTGGGGCATAAAATCCTTGAGGATGGAACCAGAGTTCGCTACCTCATCAAAACTGGAGAAATAATCGACAGTACAGAGAATTGGAAGAAGGCGATTAAGGAAAAGAAAGCGGAGGAGAAACCCAGTTGATTTAATTGGTCAGATGTTCTTCTTGTACTGATTTGTGTCTTGACTTTTGACTGCTCGAATTGTATGTGTAGCTTGGTTAGCAGTTTGTCAATTTATTTCTTTGTTTCCAATTTCCTCCCAGTTCACAATGCTACCAGCCATTTTGACTTCAATCAATGTGGATGAAACATGTTTGGGGGATCTACGCAAAATGTATTGCTTTGCCTTGTACTTTGATCATGCTGATTCCTCACTTTTTTTTTTTGGAGAAAGAATATGTATGTTACATCAGCTGTTATGATCAGGTGAGGAACATATCATTTTATCCAGGATTCAAGGAGCGGCAAATCATATTTTGAAAGCTACGTTGTGTACGCAGTTTTGGTTTTGGGTGACCAGTCTTGGTGACACATTTTAACCAAACCACCACAGAAAAACCACATAGCCTTTTTCATGCAAACTACGAGCTCCTTCTACAGTTTTTATTCTTTTTGCCGTTTTCATGTAGATGCTGTTGCAGTAATCAGTGCTCTTGGCTTCTTACCTGCTTATCTTCATTGTCTCAATTAAAGCACAGATCCTACACGTACAATTTTTTTATAATTAATAAACTTGAATGCTGCTGCTGTACAGCATCATCACCCGGATCTGGCAGATACAGTAGAAATGCAAACTCGCTAAATATATGCTTCGTCATTCTTGTAGTGCACAGGTGCCTGGGATGCGAAGGTCTTGGGTTAAGCTGCCGGTGGCGGAGGCCATGTGTGTGGCCAGCGCCATTGGATACATTGGCTCATGGCTAGTTTGGTTGCTTCTCCTGCGTGGCTATGTGGTTCATGCTACTGCTAGAGACTCAGGTTTCATTTTGCTATCTAAACTCTTCTCTTCATGCTTTTGTTGTGTCATGTTTTTTTTAGGCATGCAGATTTAGGTAAATAAGGAATCAGTAGATTATTTTTACTTAGATTGTTTTTATTAGACAAAGAATTGCTTCTGCTATCAAATTTTGGAGGCAGCGGTCAGCTGAAAATCTTCAGAGCAGATCTCAATGAAGAAGAGAGCTTTGATGAAGCAGTGAAGGGTTGTGTGGGAGTATTTCATGTGGCTGCTTCCATGGAGTTCACTATATCGGCTAATGGAAATATAGGTAAAAATAAGAGAAAAATTCAAATAATTTCATTTTTCACTGTATCTTCTGTTTCAATCTTGGATTGAAATATTAGATTAATGCAAATGTTTTTTGTGTTCGAAGAGGATCATGTAAGGTACAGATACTTGAGCCAGCAGCAAGGGGAACAATTAACATTCTGCATGCTTGTTGGAAAGCAGGAACTGTGAGGAGACTGACTTCACATCCTCAATCAACACCATCACTGCCAAAGATGACAAGGGGGGATGGAAGCTGGAAGTCAGACAAATAATCTGTAACGCCAGCCAGTATAGTTTGGAACACAAAACCAAATGGATGGGTAAATGCATCACTTCCTGTCATCTCTGTCATATTAATATACTGGCATTCAATCTCCAGCAACAAAAAAGAGTCATTAAATAATTGTTTATAGAACTCAATAGATACAGGTCTATGTTCTTTCTAGCTCTTCGCAGAGGAAACTGCATTCCAGTTTGCAAAGGAGAAGGGCATTGATCTTGTTTCAATTATCCCACCAACAGTAGCTGGCCCTTTCTTACCACCTAATGTTCCTGCAAGCATTCAATTACTCTAATCACCTATCACAGGTATCAAACTTCACAACATGAACAGAAGAATCCAGCGTTAATCTTTGAAACTGTATTTTTCTCATTCCCGCTGTTCAACAAATTCACAGGTGACCCCAAGTTCTATCCAATACTAGTTGCAGTACATGGCAGACAAGGTTCAATTGGCCTAGCTCATGTTGAAGACATGCAATGCTCACAGATTCCTCATGGAGAGTACAGGGGCCGCCCAGGGATACATGTGCGCTGCTGGCAGCTATACTATGCCTCAGCTTGTAGAGAGACTATCATCAGAGTACCCTTCTTTCAGTGTTCAAAGGTATCACAAGTTGCTATAATTTGACACTGCTTGGGTCATAATGTGTTGTTCATTTGCAGGATTAATGCAGAGTACCATAAATCAGTTCCTTTAGTCATATGTTCCAAGAGGCTAACAGAGTTGAGCTTCAAGTTTAATTATAGTTTTGAGGGACATCATCAAGCAGAGTATATTGCCTCCTGTATTGTGTGTGGTTTCCTGACACGGCTCTAGTTTGTTTTTGGTTTTTGTGTTTTTTTTTTAAGAAAACAGCTTTCTGTAATTGGATATCTGAGAAAGAAAACTTAGTTGAACCTGAAAAAATTGATTTAGAAGAAGAAATGAAGTACTATCTAAAAATTTGAGGGTCTTGTCAATAGCTTCTTTTTTTTTTTACAGAAATATTCTGTCTCGAAAACTAATAAGAAATGGACAGTCTTTACTGAATACTGATTGGGACTGTTGGCAACAAAAAAAGAATCTTCTGTTTTTGCGATTTGTGTGTTCCTTTTATCAAAGTTCCTGGAGAGCTCAAAAGCAAGTGCACGTGAGTCTCTTGTCTTGAGCTGTGGGACGCCTTGAGAGCTTCAGATGTAAGGTTTCTCCAGGTATTTATGGCATCAAATGCATTGGAAAAATTAAAAACCAGCAATTCAAATCTCTGCACATGATAAGGAACATCGAAAAGGAAACATATAGGACCACATACCTTCCTGGATTAAAAATGGATAAGCAGCTGGATCATATGGTACTCAAAAAGTCCTTAAACTGAAGGTCCAGCCTTCAAAATTTTCACAAACTAGCCCTTAAAAATTTCACGAGGTCTGCTGATGCTGACTTGTTTTTGCTTTCATCCAATCTTGTCCATTTGTTTCTGTCTTGACCTTTTCTATGAAGAAATTTAAGAGCATGAACAGTAGTGAAATTAAGAAGGATCTATGACCACGAGGAATTTGTTTGGAAAACAAATGCAACAAGGTTTAAATTAATGCAAGTACTGGTTGGTGAATGACTATGACATGGTTGACAAGGTTTGTACAGGTGCAATTAGGCGTTCTTGCAAGAATCAAAAGAATATCGTGTGTGAATTTTCCTTCATGCCTGCAAGGATGTGCTTCCAACTTTAAACAAGCACAATAAAGTCAAACTCCGGAGAAGAAGAGACAGCCATTAGCTCTGGCAGAAAAACTGGTACCGTGGTGGAATGGTTGTAGTTGACATCGGACCACAAAATTATGGACAAGCAACAATTTGGCATGGATGATATCAACATTCCTAGACAAAGAGGATGAATCTTAAGCAAAAGTACTTCTCATCAAGGTTTGCAGATTACCACAAAACAAGGTAGAAGAGCCCGCGGGTTAAGAACATAGAGTTCTTCAATGTTTGCATATAGGCCGACTTTTCCTGCAAGCGAATCGAACTCAGACTGACCTACTAATTCTTGATAGTTGTCCAATGGCTTGTGAACCCTCCCTGCTATCACTCTACAAACAAGCAATGCTTTTCTTTCAGTGGCATTGGCATCAGGCATCTCAATGGACTCGAATGCTCTTCCGCTTGTTGCGCTTGTGAATACGCCAATGCGTCCCTTTGGGTCCTTCTGCATGGAGAATCCATGTCTAATGATTTGGCAAACGCGGCATTTCTCTAAAGTACAAAGGCTTGAAGTGCCACTCATGCCTAAAGAGCAGGAAACAGTGGTGCCATGAAACCTTAGCAACTCATTGCCGTCGGCAAGGCATCTGGGGTGCTTCTTAGGGAGTTTGCTGGCTTTAAGTTTTACCATTTCCCTGTATTCTTCAAACCGAGCAAGTGTCTTTTGCATGTTATGGACCTTTAGGACTCTTTCTATCCTTCCACAGCTACTCTCAGATTTCAACCAGCTTGGTCGGCAGATTATTTCCACAATCTTCCTCGAGGAGTCTCCTTCTACTAGTTCAGTAACTGCAGGATCAGCAGATTTTCACAATCATTATCTAGTTTGAAGCTATGGAACACAAAAATTAGACAAAGAATGATATGAATTGCAAGGAAAGACAAGTTTAAGAAGACTATTGTTGAGCATTACGTTGATGGATACCATGAACTTGAATGCAAGATTTTGTTCTTTCTTCAATAGATCAAAGATTACTTGGCTAAATTTTAGCAAAATTTCTAATTAGGCCTACATGTTAGGAATCGAGCCATTTGAAGATGACATGTGACCAAATATCCCTGTACATCATCACCATTGCAGCAGGAATGGAAGAACAGTAAATGGAAAATTTTGTACATTGAGCAATTCAATTACAAAATTTTTGAGAAAAGGCAAAAGCAAGCAAAACTATTTGCTCCAAACGATACAAACACGAAACTATGAATTTGAAACAAAATTCACATAAGAATGAATCAATCTTTACCTGCATGCTTGGAGAGATGGTGTGCTTCCAAGGCCTCCCACTTGCTAAACTGCTCCCCACACTTATGGCAGCTCACAGAAGCACCAGAAGCACCAGACTCCCCCCCATTTGATCCCCTTGGCGCCGAGGAAGCCCGACGAATGCCACCGCCGCCGCCGCCCCCTCCTCCTCCTCCTCCTCCAGAGCCACCACCACCCCCCTCTCTATCGGCGAACGAGCCAGGTGACCTCCTAGGACAGGGATTATACTGCAAACCAAGGTGCACTCCAGGGCCAGGTGTCCCAGGCCTAAGGGTACCCACAAAAGTAGAATTAGGACTAGCATCCACCACCTCAGCACCAGCACCAGCACCAGCACCCTCAGGACAACCACCAAATCCAGTAATCTTCAGCTCACACCTTGACTCACTGAGCACGACCTCATGCGCTATTGGGTTGAGGAACTCACTGCTCCCAATGGACCTCGGGCTGCAGCTTGCTGGCCTAGCAAGGTGCCTCTTGCTGCCATGGATGACATCTTTGAGGTTGGCAATGGACCTTGAGCACCCAGACCTCCCAGCCTTCTTTGTCAGGATAGTCCCGAGCTTTGGGTCGTGCACCTCTGATGGCTCAGACTTGCAGTGCAGTGACTTCTTCAAGGTGAACCACACTGTCGGCATCTTCTCCTCCTCCCTCCTCCCCTCCCCTCTTCTTCTTCTTCTCTGCCTTCTCCCTTCAGTTCCCATCTCAAAAACTCGCAACACAACCAGAACAACAAAAAAAAACAAACAGCAATACTCTTGACTTTTGAGTTTAAGGAATGGAAATATGGAATGCAAACAGGAAACCAGGGCTAATTGCATTAATAAATGGAGAATTGATGGCAGCACCAAGACTGGTGCCACTTGCTTGGATCCATCTCCATCAGACAGGCAGAGAAGCAACAGAGCAGAAGGGGAGGATAGGAGGCTTTTATTGCATTGACGCATGAAGTGGCTAAGGCCAGGAGGCTTTCAGATTGATACATGGTTGGATCTTCCAAGAATTTTTTTTTGCTCGAGTAAATTAAAGAGCACCTTTTATTCTTTACTATAAGGTTGGTGACATGATTCTAGGGTTATATTGATCACATGAGACAAGGTTTGGCAATGCATTGGTGGTCCACTTGCTTTTCCTGCTGGGCTTTCAGCCTTCAGCAGAAGATGAGGATCTTGTAGTTGTAAGTGTTGCGTGACCTCCTGGTAATTTGATTCAAAGCTGTTCGTTGCAACTGCTTTTATCCGGCCAAACAGCCCCTTGGTATATTCCCTTGTGTAAATTAGTATTAAAAAGTAACTATTAGGGCCAAATAGTTTTTTAAAAAAAGTAAATTATATAGATAAACCATGTTACTGACCACTTGCTGATGGTATTGCTAGTCTCGATCCAAATGGATAAAGAATAAAACATATTAAAGAACAGAATTTTAGATGACGCCATTAATTAAAAACCAAAGAGGGAGCATTGAATGTGGGTTTGCATAATGATACCATCACACTCCGGGTCTGTTTGGATTAATTCTGGATCTGAAATTGGGTGAATTGTCAATTTCGCTAATTCATGTATTTTTATAGTAAAAAAATTATCAATTCACTCAATTCCGTGAATTCAATTGTTTGAAATGTAAATAGAAATTAACGAATTTCGTCAATTCTAAATAGCTAAAATTATCCTCATTTTTTAACTTTATCTATATTTAATTTTAAAATAAATATAAATATTAAATTAGTAAATTAATTAGACATATTTTTGTGGTTAAAAAAATAAATAATATTAAAATTACATATTTATAATATCTAACTTTTTTTAGAAAATAAGATAATTGATTTAAACAATATTCAATCAATAAAATATTTTTTAAAATAGAAGTTATTAATTTGTAGGTATCAAAATTTATAAGTATCAACATATAACATAAAATAGATTCACATACAACATATAACATATAGACACACAATCGATTTATAAAATACAATATACAACTTAGAAATAGATCCATAGTTTTTAAAAAGAAAATACAACATATGCATATAGAACCATAATATATAAAATATAAAATAGATAGTCATAATATATAAAAAATTACAATATGCCAAAGTTAATCATTAAGCTTCATCATTAGCATAGATAAAGACAATAAGTTCAAAACATACTTATAATAAAATGTGATATTACAACTGTTGATCGAGAAATTCTTGCAACTATTTAACCCTACCATTGTCGTCCATGCCTTCCACGAAAGCTATATCATCGACATCATCATCATATAAGTGCCTATAGGCAATCTTCAAAAACGATGCAGTAAAACATCATTTAAATCGGTTTAGTATGGCGTATAAAGTTTTCTTCCACAAAGTTATTACATTGGTCTAGATTCTAGAAAGAAAACTAATCCTAACAATTAATAACAGTGTAAAAAAAGTATTGACAGTACCTTATATTTAATCAAAATAAGAAGCAAGAAGCAAGTACGCTTACAACGCAATACTTCACGCATCTCAAATGGCTCCACAACCTACATTTATAGACAGTAGAAACAGTCATTACAGCGGAAAGAACAACAGAAGGGGATGATGACACTTGAACCACAAAGCATTCAGAGAATGGAAAATGAACCAATGGTATAGATATAACAGTTGCCAATGACAGAAAACTGGAACATATGGTTGGATTATTCTCAAATATCCTCATCCAATTTATGTTCAATCTCTCATATAAAAAGGACAAACCATTTGAATGCAGATGGTGTAGATACAAAAACTAGAGGCAGTACACAAAAACTAATGGGCCTTTCAAATCATTTCTAAAAAAAGACTTCCAATTCAATTGTCTGAACTTCCAAAACAAATTAAAGAAAATTTTCAAAACTGAAAAATTGAACCAGACCCATAAAGAGTAGTTGCCTAACTTGCATATTGTGGGGAGAAAACAACAAAGACTTTATGCTAAGCAGCCAACTAATGATTTAACTCGAGACCTACTTCCAAAGGTTTTCCCAAGAAATTCATTCAATTATCCTACGAGACCAAACGAATGAGCAGTGAACCTTCTCTTCCATGACAAAATCAACAAAGCAACAGCTAATACCAGCAAAAAACATGCTTTCCACACAAATTTACTTCTTTTCGGAGTTATAAACCCAAATTTCTCCATCCTCCGATAGATTAACAGCAAATACTTTTATACCCACAGAAAATACTAAAAAAAAGAGCCAATTGACGCCGAAAAACTCAGAAAAAACGCAAAAATTAGGGCAATAAAGAGCTCACCAAACGGAATTGTATCGAAAAAAGAAATAATCGATGAAATCGAGAGGAATTGGGATCGAGAAGCTAACCAGTTCTTTGAGTTGGCACGCCTCCCCGTTCATGGGTTCGTTGAGAGAAAAGGAAATCGGATTCAGAGAGATGGGAGATGCGATCGGGTTCTTCTTCCAGGGAACAACCACGATTTTATAGGAGACGGTGACGCGCGGTGAAGAAGATCGATGCCGGGGACGGTGGGGGGAACACAGCACAGCAGAGCAGAAGCTCGGGACGGTGAAGACGGAGAAGAAGCTCGGGACCGCGGTGAAGACGATCGCTGTCGGGAAGCAGTGGGAACACAGCACAGTAAATTTCAAATTTTGCAGAATAAAATTTAGAAATAATTACGTATAAGGCCATGTAATTAGCCTTAATTACGTATAATCCCGTAATTTCCGGAATTACCCACCCATTTTCGAAAATATTTACCCACACCTGATTATTATTTAATCAAAATTTTCTCAGAAAATTTCGATTTTACTATCGGTTATTTTTACAAATATACCCCTAAAAATTTATTTTTTTTATTTTACGTCCCGAAATTCGGTTTTTTACAAATAACACCCCGAAATAACTTTGAATTATAGAAAAATCCTCGAAATTCAGATTTTTGTAAATAAACCTCCGGAAATTATTTCGATATACAGAAAAGTCCCCGAAATTCGGATTTTTGTAAATGAACCCCCGGCGTGCGGGTGGGAGCGGAGGTGGAGGCCGGGCGGGCAGGAGCAGAGGTGGAGGCGGGTGGGAGCCGGCGGCGAGAGCGAAGGCGGAGGCCGAGGCGCGGATGGCCAAGGCCGACGCCGATCCGCCCCCTCGTGCTGGGGACAGAGGCCGAGGCTGCCGCGTCGGCCTCGGCCTCCGTCCCCGGCACGCGGGGGCCGATCGGCGTCGGCCTTGGCCGTCCGCGCCCAGGTCTCGGCGCGCCGACGCCTCGGCCTCGGTCCCGCGTGCGGAGGCCGTCCGCACCTGCGTGCCGGCGGGCCGTCCGGCCTCGGCCTCCATCCCCAGCGCGCTGGCGCGGATGCCGGCCGGCAATGGTCCAGCGAGGGGTGTAATTGTAAAAATTAGTTTTAAAATTTCAGAAAATTTACATTTATTTTATAAAAAAATTAACGTTTTTTTCTAATATATAAATGTTAAATTTGTATCTATAAATTTAAAAATCATTAATATCTTTTTTGTAAAATTTTACTTAAAATATGATAAAAAATATAGACTTATTTATTAATAAAAATATTGAAGGGGTCTATTTGTAAATGTACAATATGAAAGTTGTAATTTAAAATTTTAAGTTTTGAAACCTTTCGATGAATTATTTGTAAAATTTACTTATAAAATAAATAAAATTTGGACTTATTTATAAAGAAAAATATTAAAGGTGGTCTATTTTTAAATGTAAAAATAGTAAACTTGTAATTTGAAATTTTAAATTTTAAAACCGTCACTGTCTTTTTTTTGTGAAATTTAATATTAAATATGATTAAAATATTGACTTAATTATTAAAAATATAATCAAGGGATCTATTTGTAAATCTACAATATGAAAGTTGTAATTTTAAATTTTAAGTTTTGAAACGTTCGATGAATTATTTGTAAAATTTACTTATAAAATAAATAAAATTTGGACTTATTTATAAAGAATAATATTAAAGGTGGTCCATTTTTAAATGTAAAAATAGTAAACTTTTAATCTGAAATTTTAAATTTTAAAATCGTCACTGTCTTTTTCTTGTGAAATTTAATATTAAATATGATTAAAATATTGACTTAATTATTAAAAATATAATCAATGGATCTATTTGTAAATATACAACATGAAAGTTGTAATTTTAAATTTTATGTTTTGAAACGTTCAATGATTTATTTGTAAAATTTTCTTATAAAATAAATAAAATTTGGACTTATTTATAAAGAAAAATATTAAAGGTGGTCTATTTTTAAATGAAAAAATAGTAAACTTGTAATTTGAAATTCGAAATTTTAAAACCGTCACTGTCTTTTTTTTTTGAAATTTAATATTAAATATGATTAAAATATTGACTTATTTATTAGAAATATAATCAAGAGATTTATTTGTAAATGTACAACATGAAACTTGTAATTATAAATTTTATGTTTTGAAACGTTCGATGATTTATTTGAAAAATTTACTTATAAAATAAATAAAATTTGGACTTATTTATAAAGAAAAATATTAAAGGTGGTCTATTTTTAAATGTAAAACTAGTAAACAAGTAATTTTAAATTTTAAATTTTTAAACCGTCACTGTATTTTTTTTGTGAAATTTAATATTAAATATGACTAAAATATTGACTTATTTATTAGAAATATAATCAATGGATCTATTTGTAAATGTACAATATGAAACTCGTAATTTTAAATTTTATGTTTTGAAACGTTCGTTGATTTATTTGTAAAATTTACTTATAAAATAAATAAAATTTGGACTTATTTATAAAGAAAAATATTAAAGGTGGCCTATCTTTAAATGTAAAAATAATAAACTTGTAATTTGAAATTTTAAATTGTTAAACCGTCACTGCCTTTTTTTTGTGAAATTTAATATTAAATATGATTAAAAAGAAATATAATCAAGAGATCTATTTGTAAATGTATAATATGAAACTTGTAATTTTTAATTTTATGTTTTGAAACGTTCGATGATTTATTTGTAAAATTTACTTATAAAATAAATAAAATTTGGACTTATTTATAAAGAAAAATATTGAAGGTGGTCAACTTTTAAATGTAAAAATAGTAAACTTGCAATTTGAAATTTTAAATTTTTAAACCGTCACTGTCTTTTTTTGTGATATTTAATATTAAATATGATTAAAATATTGACTTATTTATTAGAAATATAATGAAGGGATCTATTTGTAAATGCACAATATCAAATTTGTAATTTTAAATTTTATGTTTTGAAACGTTCGATGATTTATTTGTAAAATTTACTTATAAAATAAATAAAATTTGGACTTATTTATAAAGAAAAATATTAAAGGTGGTTTATTTTTAAATGTAAAAATAGTAAACTTGTAATTTGAAATTTTAAATTTTTAAACCGTCACTGTCTTTTTTTTGTGAAATTTAATATTAAATATGATTAAAATATTGACTTATTCATTAGAAATATAATCAAGGGATCTATTTCTAAATGTACAATATGAAACTTGTAATTCTAAATTTTATGTTTTGAAACGTTCGATGATTTATTTGTAAAATTTACTTATAAAATAAATAAAATTTGGACGTATTTATAAACAAAAATATTAAAGGTGGTCTATTTTTAAATGTAAAAATAGTAAACTTGTAATTTGAAATTTTAAATTTTAAAACCGTCACTGTCTTTTTTTTGTGAAATTTAATATTAAATATGATTAAAATATTAACTTATTTATTAGAAATATAATGAAGGGATCTATTTGTAAATGTACAATATGAAACTTGAAATTTTAAATTTTATGTTTTGAAATGTTCAATGATTTATTTGTAAAATTTACTTATAAAATAAATAAAATTTGGATTTATTTATAAAGAAAAATATTAAAGGAGGTCTATTTTTAAATGTAAAAATAGTAAACTTGTAATTTGAAATTTTAAATTTTAAAACCGTCACTGTCTTTTTTTTGTGAAATTTAATATTAAATATGATTAAAATATTGACTTATTTTTTAAAAATATAATCAAGGGATCTTTTTGTAAATGTACAATATGAAAGTTGTAATTTTAAATTTTATGTTTTGAAACAACTAAATAAATAGTACAGAGAGAAATCACACCAGATCTAGATCTCCCACCAAAAGGATAAACTCTATTTATGTAAAACTGGAGATGATAAAGAAAACCACTTCCTAGTGAATAACAATCATTCCTGAGATTTTATGACATATAATTTGCCATAACAATAATAGAAGCTTGCAACTTGCTAAAACAATATAGCCTAATTAGTAATCAGATAGCAATAGCAGGTAGAAAGTTCAAGACACAAAACAATATAACAAATTCTGCTGTTGTCCAATAAAAGCAAACCTTCCATTATTGAACCAAAAAAAAAATTCTATTATTCCTTATAAATCAAAATTTGAAGAACATTAATGAAACGAGTGTCTAAAATAACACTTCTCATTTTTCATTCAACAAAAGAGAGGTGGATGATAAAAGATATGACAGTTCCTCCTGAGTCGCTAATCCAAAACTTTGCCATCTAACTCTCCCCAGTCTATCTAGCAGAAATATGTACCTGCAAACAGAATGCACCCATAGTTATGACAACCAAGCAACATGACATCATCATCATTTTCGAGAAGACTGTTTACCCAATCAAAATTAATTGTAGAGATCTGACGAACTTCCTGTAAAAAAATATAGCGACATTTATTAATGTATTATTTCAAAATCACATAAAATAAGAAAAAAAATTGTCAATTTTTTAAAAGAAAAACTCACATGGTAAATGCATACTAAAATTTGAAGTCATTACGGTAGACCTTCCTCTTCCTCTTCCCTGCCACGTTCTCCAACATATTGGTTTCCCACTGACTATTGATTACTGCTAGATGCAAAAACATCAATTTGTTGTTGTAGTCCAAGAGGCTCTTTACACGCTCTCTTGTTGTGTCCCACCTGACCACATCTACTGCAAGTATATATTGCTCTACTTGATGTTTCAATTGGATCCTTAATCCTTTTCTTTTTAGGCCTACCAGGTTGTCTCCTTGAACGTGGAGGAAGTACTTGCAGAACATTTGGCACAGACACCCAAAGTTGCTTGCTTGGCAATGGAGTGACAGGAAAATCATATACTCTTTTGTATGTCTTCAGAGTATAGTAGTTATCAACAAAATCAATAGGATCAAGCCGAACATCAATGAGAGCAATAATACCGTGAACGCAAGACACTCCTGTCAACTGTCATTGCCTATAGTCACAAATCCTCTGCCTTATATCCACAATCCATCGGCCTACCGGATCACTGACCTCTGAAATATCATCAGAAGACCTCTAAATACGGTATCCGCTCCGTGCTTGTGAAACTTTCCTAATAAAAGCTTCTATTCTTGGCACTAGCTTTCCAGACCAGTGGGATCCTTCATTTTTTCTTGTGGTAAATTTCACCATTATCTTCTGCCTGATGAAATTAAGTAATTTAAGAAAGGGAAGCTCCCTATCATCCTGAATAAAACTGTTAAATGACTCAAAAATATTGTTAGTCACATAATGACATTTCACCAAATGATCAAAGTGACTTATACTCCATGCAAAATCATTTATATCTTTCATTTATATCAGTAGGCAAAAATGTATTTGAAGCATTAAAAACCAAATTTTCTAACCTTTTCCCAGGGTACGATCTTTTCAAGTTTGCAATCACATGTCTGATACAAGCTCTATGCTCAGCATACGGGAAAATATTCTTCACAGCATCAGAAAGACCCTTCTGCCTATCTGAAATAATAGCCAAGCTATTCAAATTTCCAATAACCCATTGCAAGTTATGTAGAAACCATAACCAAGATTGGTATGTTTCTGCTTCTGCAACTACAAATACAACTGGAATTATGTTATTCTCCCCATCAATTCCACAAGCTGAAAACAATGTGCCTTTATATTTTCCTTTTAGGAAGCATCCATCAACTCCCAGTATAGGTCTGCATCCAGTAACAAAAGCTCTCCTACAAGCATGTAGTGACATAAAACATATCTGAAAAGACATATCTGGACACTGAGTAATGTGCACAATATTACCAGAATGCCTCCTCTCCAACTCTGCCTTCAGCGAATGAAACAAATTAAAAGATTCTTTTTCATTGTCATGAATAATCCTGTAAGCATAGTCTTTTTCCCTCCATGCCTGCATATAAGTCAGTCTGACACTGTATTTCTCATTCATCATATTCTGTATTTGCTTGACTGTGATTTGCTTGTCAACACACATCCAATGCAAAACCTGGTTGCCTACTCATTCAGCATTTGCCAATTTGTTTATAGAAGTATTGACAACAATACAAGTATGAACTGATTCCATTTTTCTTATCTGAAAACCTGAACCATCAGATCTCTCTGAAGCATGAAGCCTCCATCGGCAATTCGCAGAAGCACATCTGACTGTTACTCTGTTACGATCATTCTTCACAAATAAAGGTTGAAATCTGTGCACAATACAGTACTGTCTAAGAGCCAATCTGAATGTATGTACATCTTCAAATATGTCTCCTATTTTCAAAACATTATCATTCAAATTATCTTCAAGTAAAGGTAGTAAATCATTTTCTGCTCTTTCTTCTACTCCTTCTTCACCTTGTCTTATATTTTCTTACTCCTGCTCAACAGCTAATTCATCATTATCATCCTCCTCCTCCTCATCTTCATCATCATCAGAAGAATATATCAAACTATGAAAACTAGAATCAGAAGGACAATCATCTAAATCTGAATCAATATATTCATCTCTTTGCATACTGTGATATACAGAAGATTCTCCTGTCAAAGGAGTCAGCCTTGGTGCAGACACCGCTGATAAAGGATCGCCAATGTCCTCCACTGATATATAAATATTACTATGCTTCAAGTCTTGAATTACTGTCCACATTGCTTCCAGCTGAATTTCACTGCTGATTGACATATAAATTGGAGGGCTGCTATTTGGATATAAATACTTGATCACAAGTAATTCATTTGTCCTTACTTCGACCAATTTACAGGCTTCAGTCCATAATTCTGCAAATGTGTATTTTCTTGTATCAACCAGTAAAGATTTCTATCTACCAAATACATATTTTCTCCTTTGAGTATGTTTCACTTCCTTCCAATATCCTCCATAACGAAGCACTAATCGTACCAGATTCTTTGAATCAGCCATATGTAAATACAAAATATCAAAAATGAGATATAAAAAATAGATAGAAGAATTTAACAGAAAAACGGCGGGGGAGGAGGGGGTGCGGTGGGGGTAGGATGGTGGGTGGGTGACCACTGTAGTCGTTCCAAAGAAGAGCTACAGTCTGGTGAGAAGGGGCGGGGGAAGGGTTTGGAGGCCAACCCAACCGAGACAGGAGGTGTAGGTATGGGGTCGTGGGAGTGGGAGCGAGGGGATTTTTCAGTTAAGGCAAAGGGGGAGGGGTGGGGGTGTCGGAGGCCGTCTGGGGGCAGGGGCGGAGACGGGAGTGGTGGGTGGGTCCGAGGCCGTCAAGCGGGGATTGGTGGGATTTGGGTTCGGGCGGTGGGCTGGTATCAGAGGTCGTCTGGGACCGGGATGGGAGCAGTGGTTGGGTCCGAAGCCGTCGGGCGGCAGGGGCTGGGGCGGGGGAGTGGGGATGGCAGTGAGGCAAGGGGGTATCGAAGGC